>PVHP010000465.1:20645-67715 GCA_004024765.1 Zapus hudsonius | reverse complement strand
GGAAAGTCTTCTTGCAGCGGCGTGAGTCTGTAAGGGAGGAGTCAGTCACAGCAGGGATGAGAAGGTCTCTGATGACGGCAAGCAGATGTCCAGTCTCCTCCTAGGAGCCTGGTTCAGGCTAGCATTGACTCTGACTCCCGGAGCTCCCAGAACCCCTCAGGCTGTGGAGCTATGTAACAAGGGGTATGGGGAAGGATCCAGGCCATGAGCCAGAAAGAGAAGGGGCTGGGGTGGGCTGCTTACTGCAGTAGGATGGCTTCTCATCAGACTTGTCCTTGCAGTGGGAGACACCATCACACGTGAGGCTGAAGCTGATGCACTCGCCATTGGCACACTCAAACTCATCCTGTGCCCGGCAAGAGGAGTTCACAGCTGGGAGGGAGGAGGGTTTCATGAGTCGAGGCCAGGCTGTGTCCCTCCCCACAGGGGAGTATCAGTATAGAGCCAGTATCAGCTTCTCTTTGGGGCCTGTGCCAGAGTCTGGGGTAGGTCCTTTCTACTGGGGTTTCCCAGCAACCCCTGCCCCAGCCTCTCTTTGCTCCCTCACCCCGGCAGGTGAGGTCCTCCTGGAGGATCCGGCCCCCTCGGCAGGAGCAGTTGACGTGGCCTTGGTGGGTGAGCAGGCACAGATCCTGGCAGCCCCCGTTGTTGATACGGCAAGGGGAGAGTTCACCTGAGCAGAGACAGGTGACCACAGGCTGCTGAGCATTTCCTGCTAGGCACACACCCCAGACGCCCACCCAACTCTGGAGCTCTGCAGAGCCCAGCAGGCATAGCAGGGGAGGGCTTGCAGCTGGTGGTTGGGGTGGTGAGGCTGATGCATGTGCTTGCAGGCAGGGCACTTGGGCTTTCAGGTGCATCTCGGGAGATTCCAGGCCAAGGAGCCTTGAGAGCACATGTGCGATGCTAGCCCTGGGTGAGCATGAGAAGCAGGCAAGAGGCACAGGAAAGCTGTGGGCCTGTGGGGGGGACTCTTGGTGAACCAGGCCGGGTGTGTGCCCTGGTTCTGCAGTGTGGTGGAGGGAATTATCAGCGTAAGTGGTGGCATCTCCAAGGATGTGGATGAGGCCCTGGGTGATAGGAATGTGTGTGCATCCCCCTGGTAAGAGATGGGCTCAGGCATGTGCAGAGATGTCTCAGAGGCTCTGGTGTGCAGGAGTGTTAGTGGTTTTGGAGCTTCTGTGGCAGAAGACTTGTATGTTATATAACAGAGACTGCTGGACAGTAAGACAAGGGTACACACACTCGCACACACACTCACATGCACACACACACATACACACACGTGCTCAAGAACAGGACAGCAAGGCTGGTGACAGGCCCTACTCACAGCTGTTGGTATCATTGGCCACAGCGATGATGCCCATGGGCTGCTGGGGGATGTCCACACGCAGCATCTTCAAGTCACTGCCTACGTATTTGTTGGCCCGCTGCACTGCCCGCCTCACCCAGTCAGTCCAAAAGATGTGCTCGCCATACACGGCCAACCCAAAGGGGTGGACTGGCTCGGATTTTAGGATCACCTGAGGAGATGGGAGCATCACTGTTAACATGGTTACCACTGCAATGAGGGCGGGGTGAGTGGGGCTTGGAAGTCACACAGCAGGAGAGGGCCACACAGGCAAAGGTTGCCCACAGCCAGGTCCCAGGTGGGATTCCTTTCCTCCCAGCTCTTCCCACCATGTCTTGGGTCTCCCCTTCTGACATTCTATGTCTGGCTAAACCTGGCCTAGTCTCTCCTTGTGCCCCACCCACCAGCCCACACACTCACATAGCGGTGGGAGCCGTCATACTCGCACCGCTCGATCTTGTCCAGCGTGGCATCAGAGAAGTAGAGTTTCTCGGCACGGTGATCGATGGCCAAGCCGTTGGGTGTGCGGATATCCTTCTCAATGAGGGTCAGGACATTGGCTCCAGACAGGGCTGCCCGCATGATGCTTGGGTGCAGCTCATTCCAGTTGGTCCAGAACATCAGGCTGGAGGAAGAGGGACACAGGGCTCAGGAGTCAAAGCCAGAGGGTCTACCTTGGATGGCACAGACCACCCACTAGAAGGCAAGATTCGGTCAGGGAATGTACCAGACCCCAGGGCACTGCATCCACAGCCATCATGGTCACTACAGCCTTGGCACCTGGGAAGAGCCTAGCCACTGCCAACTGAGTCCCACAAAAGTGGGTTGATTTACTGTGTGCATCCACTGCGGTGTCTGTGAAACGACCACCTGTATTTGCTGAGACAAGCAGCCGTGTAGCCAAGTGAGTTAGGCTCCCAGCTTCCAGGCCTGGCTCCATCCGCTACCACAGAGGAGCCTTTAGGCAATTTACTTGAGAACTTCATGGCTGTTTCCTTGTCTGTGAAGTGGGGATAAAATAATGCTGCCTCGCAGAGGGTTGTGAGAATTAAGTAAGTTTATATCCATCTCGAGGACAGCAGGTAAGAGATACGTGAGGGTTTTCTATGACTTCATTCCTAACTGCTCTCTCCTCTGTGGTAAGGCCGACTCTTTCAAGCCACCGAGGAAACCACTGTCCAGTGTTGAACACATCCTAGGTCTTGGGCACATGTGGACCCTCCCTCACAAAGGTCTTGAGAATTGTCTTGTCCACAATGGGAGGCCTTCATGAATTTGGAGCCTGAGCCCCAGCCCCGTCCTGCTGCTCATGGTCCTGAGAAGTTGGGGAGACCTCAGGGGTCATCAAGCATGACACAGTGGCAGCATGGGCCTCAGACTGCACTGGAGGGCGAGTCCTGGGTCTATGTTCTCTGAGATTCACTCATTTGGGCCTGGGGTGGGCCAGGGAAACAGTACTTATTAGTTCTCCTCAGGTGACCCTTAAGCATTCTGGACTTTGAGACCCACAAAGAATCTAAAAGCCAGCTCCTTTCTCTAGTTCTCCAATAGGTCCTGGGCTTGGTTTTCTCATGCCCTAACCCCCTCCCCACTCTGCCCCCTTGTTGCTGACCTCACACAGCCCTCCATGACTGAACTTGGCTCAAGCCTCTCTAGCCCTTCCTCTCTCTACCCCAAATCTCACCATCACAGTTAACTGTAGCCTCTGTTGTGAGGGCCTGTAAGGTCTGTCCTTCAGGGAGAGGCTAGCTGCTCCTGAGCCTCTATGTATTGACAAGGATAAGGACTCCATGACTCCTGGAATCACAGGAGTGTGGAGGGAGGTAATGCCTCTCAGGAGAAAATGGACATTCTAGACAGAGGCTACAGTGTTCTCCCTCTTCTTCCTTCCCTCGCTTCTTTTGAGACAGGGTCTCATGTAGGCCTAGCTGGCTGCCAGCTGGCTACATAGCTGAGGATCACCTTGAACTCTCAGCCTTTGGGCCTGACTTTGTAAGTGCCAAGTGTCGGGATTACAGAGAATGTCACGGGCCCAGCACGAATGCTCTTTCTTGACTTGACAAGGCTAAACTTGCTTGTTGGGCCCCACTAGGAATTTCAACACCCTCAGGTCCACCTAGGCCACACAGTTGGCGAACTCATGTACTTGTGTACTTGGGAAGCTTACACGTGATGCTACTGTAGATTCCGAGTTTGGCAAAGTTACTTTGTGGGAAGGAGTGGTAGTGTGAGAGGAGGCTTTCCTGGAGCAGGCAGACAGCAGCCAAGAATACAGTAGACTTTTCACCTGTCTGACTGTGAGCTCCCCAGGGCCACTAGCATTTCAATGCTAGACTTAAGGGGGGGGACTCAGGAAGGTATGGCTGAGCCCCTGGCCTGCCACACCAGCTCCTTCCAAGCTCCACCAGATGTGGCTCCTTCTGCCTAAGGGAGGACCCAATAGTCCCATTCCTCTCTCTTCAAGTGCCCTAGAAACAGCGCTCTCTAGTGACAGATCTGTCCTGTGCTGCCTCCCAAAGGGCATGCTCCCAACTTCCTGTCAGAGTAGATCCTCAGCACAGTGAGAAAGCTCCCTGTCCTCACCATAAGCTGACTTGGGCCCAAGGCTCTTGTCCCATACTAGACTATCACTATTCCCTGGTTCTTAGAAGCCACCAGCTCAATCGATACTACTGGTCCTGGGGGATCACTCCTCTGGACTCACAGGAGAGGAGCTAGGTGGGCAACCATGAGGAGGTTTTTCTCTGGGACAGGAGTGCGAGGCAGGCAGGGCACTCAGCATAATGGCCTCTCCCTGGAGGTTCCTGCCCATGAAGGACACCCAGACAGGTGAGCTCATCAAGGGTCAGGGCAGGGAAGCCTGGATCTTCCTGTCCCCACATACCAGACAGGCTGAGGCAGAAGGGAACAGAGGGCCCTTGTGCTGTGCTGGCTGGACTTGGGCTGGCTAGAGTTGCAGCTGGGGAGGAACAAGGTTTGGTATACTCACAGTTTCTAAGTAGCTGCTTCTGGGTTTTGTTTGTCCCTTAGTTTCCTAGTAAAGCTTTTTGAAACATTCCAACTATAGCTCAATCAGGGGTAAAATGTTCACACATCATAAAAGGATTGCTGTGGTGGGGGGGTGCTCTCAGAGGTTCACCCAGCAGGGTGTGGGCTGCCTCCAAGGGAGGATAGAGCATGCAGAGAAGCAAGTGGACCCCAGAGCTTGAGAGCACCCTCCTTGGCTGTTTTCTCCTAAGTTCCTCCTGGCTCATGGCCTGGATTTTTTTGTCATCTGACCCCAGCTTCTCTGCCTTCCTTGGGCTGCCTATGTTGGGTGGCAAGAAGAAGGCCCCCTTGCTGACCTTGCTGCCTTCCTCCTCCAGCCTATCTCTGCCTGGTTGGCCCTGTGCCAGCTGCTGCTTCTATCACATCTCTAGAAAATGACTTCTGACCATCTGGGGGGCTTGAACAGGCTTCCACATTCCTGAGTTCAGCCAATGTTCTGAGTGAGGCTGAGAGTCCTAGAGCCACAGGGGACCTTCTCTATGCCTCGAGCATTGCTATGGATGAGTGACTTCATTATGAAGACAGAAGCATCCTCCACAATCCTGGACCTCTTCTTTGGTTCTGGCGCTTGAAATATTATCCTTGCATTCTATCATAGTTGAAGAAACTGATACTCAGAGAGATTATACATCTCAATGAAGCCACAGAGCAAGGAAGGGTGAAGCTTGGGTTCGAAGCTGACTCTCCTCCATCCCATCTGTCCACTCCTCCCCATCCCTGGGCCTGGAAGCTTACTTTTGGCATTCATCTAGCACGAAGGCCCTTGGGTGGTCGTCTCCAGACATGGTGATGACTGTCTCCCGCTCAAAAGCCCCTGGGCGGGTCTGGTCCACTGTGTGACGGGTGATGGTGGACGTTGTGTAGCTTGTCCAGTACAAGGTGTCCCAGCCACGGTGATAGGCCAAGCCTTCCACAGAACCCACATCTGTGAATAGACAGGAGCAGCTGTGAGTTGGGAGGGGGCCAAAAAGCAGAGGCAGCCTGGCAGGTATTGAGGGAATGAATGGCTGGACCCCATTCCACTGGCAGGAAGGGGAAGTGTGGAGTGTGGGAGTGTGTATGGTACAGCTGAGAGGCCCTGCGACCTACAGCCTGACCTAGACATCTCCAACTCCTCCCACATCACCCCAGCACTCAGGTGATTCATGGCTCATCTCCATACCCTTCCCCCATCTCCTCACTGCCAAACCAAATTGGACTAATGTGGGATCACCCTTTTCAGGAGCTGGGGTTCTGTCTGTTTATGTGCAAGAGGGATTTTAGGAAATCGAGTCCTATGTGGGCTAGACAATGTGGGGATGGGGGTAGGCTTTCTACTTCCAGAACTAGAATGTTTTATGAAGTAGACGTCTTAAACTCAGGTTAAAGAACAAGTGCACAGACATTGCTTAACAGTGGTGGAGGCAACAGTCCCAGGAGTTTTAGTGACTCCCAGCTAGTTGACAATGTAGCTGCCAACAGACCAAGCTTCGATGTAGTGTGAACAGCCAGAGGGAGGGATAGGATGCCAGTGTCTCCCAATCAAGCTGAGATTACAGAATATGGAGTTTAGCTGCTGGGGACTGAAGTCAGGACCTTGTATATGTTAAAAATGTACTCTACGACTGAGCTCCACCGAGCGCTTGGGAACTCCAGTTTTAGATACAAGAACAGGACTTGAAGCCAGGCATTGTTATGCATGCCTTTAATCCCAGCTGAGGTGAGTTTGAGACCAGTTTGAGGCTACAGAGTGAGTTCCAGGTCAGCATGGGCTAGAGTGAGACCATGTCTTAACACAGCCAATCATTCAACACTGGATAAGTGAGACAGACACCAATGATTTTCAACACAACCTAAAGCAGAAGTACAGAGATCCCTAAGACCTCAACAATAAAGCTGCCTTAATACTCACCCACCATGACTCAGGGAACCGAGTGGAAGAGGGGATGGAAAGACTGTAAGAGCCATGGTGGGGGAGAACTCCCAGAGACATTGGCCCCCTCAGTAATATCACACTAAGGCAGGTGGAACCGGGCTGGCTCCTACGATATCCATAATCTCCTACCCTCATGGACTGATCCAGACTGCCCATGGAGGAGGACATCCAGCTGATTGGGGATAGGGAAGAGGGGCATTAGGGAAATGGGGATAACAACTCAATATTTGTTCATTAAATTTATCTCATTATGGATAATAATAAAAAAAAAAAAGGAACTCAAGCAGGGCGCATGCCTTTAATCCCAGCACTCGGGAGGCAGAGGTAGAAGGATTGCTGTGAATTCAAGGCCACCCTGAGACTAGATAGTGAATTCCAGGTCAGCCTGGGCTAGAGTGAGACCCTACTTGGAAAAACCAAAAAAAAAAAAAAAAAAAAAAAACCTTTGTGGAGAAAATGTCCCAGAGGAAGCTGAAAGGACAGTGCCAATCCCAGAGCTCCCAGGAGCACTGCTGTGTATGCAGCACCTAGTCCCGTGGCATCTAGTGGGTCTGTATGGACAAACCATATGAAGAAAGAAACAGGGCCTCTCGGCTGTACCATCCACACTCCCACACATTATAACTGTTGCCTGTGCCACTGTTAAGCAATGTCTCTGTGCACTTGGTTCTTTAACCTGAGTTTAAGATGTCTACTTCATAACGTAGCTCAAAAAACCGGCTGGTGGTGCATATCTGTAATCCCAGCAGTTGGGAGGTGGAGGCAGGAGGATCAGAATTTCAAGGTCATCTTCAGCTACATATTGAGTTTGAGGCCAGCCTGGGCTATGCTACACAAAACCCTGCCTCAAAAAAAAAAAAAAAAAAAAAAAAAAAAAAGGTCAAATGCCCCAAAGTACCCAGCCTGCAGCCAAGAAAATAGAAGGGAACAAATCGTATCCAAAGGGCTGAAAGGGTGTCCTACAATGCCAGCTCTGGGTCTGGAACTGCTCTTGCGGAGTATGCGCCACCCCGCTGTGCCAGACTAAGCCTTCACGTGCTTCTCTCTGGAATCCTGTTTCATGAGGTAATCCAGAAAGAGTCACCAAAGCCCTAAGTGACTGGTGTTGCACCTGGGGGCCATGTGTGCAGCCCACTGGCTTTGAAGTCCTGGGGCCGGGTGGGGAAGGAAGGGACCCATTCGTGGCTCAAAATAAGGAGAAACTTTCAGCTAACTACAATGGCACAGGGATCTGGCTGGCCCTCAGTAAGGGACTTGCGGCAGGGCAGGTGGGATTCCATGGGAGGGGGTTGTCTGAGTCTATTCTGAAGCCCCACCCCCACACCCTAGGAGGGCTCAGAGTCTAGCTCACTCTCCACAATGGTGGTCCTCCCGGAGCCATCGTCATTGATCTGCTGGATGTTCCCAAAGTGGATGTCACTGAAGAAGATGCGGTTAGGGGTGCCTGGGGAGGTGCCGGCTCGGTAGTCAAAGGCTAAGGCGATGACGTTCTTCATGTGCTCCGAGTCCTCGAAGGGCTGCACGGGTGAATTGAGGTTTCGCTCATCCGACAGGTGGATGCTCTTGAGAATGGTACGCTCCGAGTAGAGCAGGTAGCCGGCATACTCGCGGCACGAGGCCCCGTCTTCGGCTAGCATCCCGTGGGCACAGGCACAGGCTCGCTGACCATTACCCCGGTACAAGCACAGCTGCTGGCACCCACCATTGGCCACAGCGCATACATTGGTGCCTGTGGGCAGAGGGGTTAGAGGGCAGCATCCCCTGTGGGAAAAGGCTCAGTGGTGCCTCTCTCTGGAAATTCCAGTGTGGCCCTGCTCTGTCTCTGTACAACATCCAGATCTATCCCGCAGTTCTGCATCTACTACCCGCCCTGGCATCTTCCAGGTCACTGGAAAGTATGCTTGGTGGTGTAACTTCACTCCTGGCTCCTCTTCCTCCCAGGCCTGGCTGTCTCTGATCACCTTTCCTCCCTGGCCCAGTGCCCCAGCCTCACCTTTCTGCCGATCCCTGTTGAAGACTTTGATGTCTTTAAGCTGTACACCGATGCCAGTTCTCAGGGGCACAGAGTCTGTGGCATTGTCTTTGCACCCACGCTTGATGGAGCCATTGGCATGAGTTCTGAGGAAGGGAAGGGCATGAGCTGGGTGTCTAATGGAGCCAGGAGGGAACAGATAGGAGAAGGCAGGACAGAGCTCTCACCTGTCACTCCAGTAGATGAAATCCTCAAAGACAGACACTGAGAACATGTCCATGTTGTTGCTGGACAGGACCACCTCACGGTTCTCACCCGTTTCCAGGTCGATGCGCTCGATCTTGTCCATCCGAGCATCACACCAGTACAGCTTCCCATCCTGCAGGCCAGAGGCACCCACCTCACCTCAGGACCCCACTCCCAGCCAGCACCTTTGTCACAGGCAACCGCAGGTGTGTGGGGCCATCAGTCCAGCCTTCCTCCCCCATTCACATCTCCAAATCTTTCCGCCCTCTGCTCTGCTGGTGTGCTGCCACACAGTAGGCATCCCTCCACTTCTCACTTTAAAAATTTATTATATTGCAGTGCTGAGTACTACACCCAGGGCCAAGCATGCAATGCAAACAACTCTATTGCTCTTCCACTTAAATTTTAAAAAATTATTTATTTGGCCGGGCGTGGTGGCACACGCCTTTAATCCCAGCACTTGGGAGGCAGAGGTAGGAGGATTGCCGTGAGTTCAAGGCCACCCGGAGACTACATAGTGAATTCCAGGTCAGCCTGGGCTAGAGTGAGACCCTACCTCGAAAAACAAAACAAAAATTTATTTGCACTGTGTGAATGCCAGTCATATGTGCCACTTTGTGTCTGGCTTTACATGGGTGCTGGGGAGTCAAGACCCAGGCAAGCAGGCTTTGTGCCTTTAACTGCTGAGCTCCTGAGCCATTTCCCCAGCCCTTTAAAAAAAATTTATTTATTTACTTATTTATTTATTGAGACTGAGCCTTGCTAGGTAGCCTAGGCTGGCCTCAAACTAACTGCTGTATCAAGGCTGGCCTTGAGGGCTGGAGAGATAGCTCAGCGGTTAAGGCACTTGCCTCCAGTGCCTAAGGCCCTGAGCTCAGTTCCCCAGTACTCACATAAGCCAGACCCATAAGGTGGTGGCCCTGGGGCCCTGGTTCTCTCTCTCTCTCTCTCTCTCTCTCTCTCTCTCTCTCTCTCTAGCTCTCTGCTTGAAAATGAATAAATAAAATATTAAAACAAAACAAAACAAAAAAAGGCTGGCCTTTAATTTGAGGTAAGCTTTCTGCCTTAGCCTCCTGAATGGTAGGCTAACAGATGTATGCCATGATTGGCTTTCTCACTCCCCATTTCTGAGTGGACACTCCCAATCATTCTTGGGGCAGAAGAATCCTACTGAAGACGGAGGATAGGCTAGAAGACCCCGTGGCTCCCCCCTGGTACTGATTGGGGATAAGCACAGACAGAGAGGGGAAGGAAGAGAGCCAGGGCCATCTACCCCATCAGCTCCAGGGAAGGTGACTGACCATACCTGATAGTCCACCGAGATGCCATTAGGCCAGCTGATGCTGACATTAACAAGCACCACTCTCTCTGTGCCATCTAGGCGGGACCGCTCGATACGTGGGTAATGACCCCATTCAGTCCAGAACAAGTACCTATGGGGTGGAGGTGGAGGTCAGAGGTCAAGGCCCATACCATTCAAAAGATGGGGCCTCATCAGTGGGCACTGCAGCCAAATTGACAAGCCTCCTTACCCTTTCTCTGGGTGGACAGTGATGGCCCGAGGCTTGTCTAGACCCTGGGAGATGACCACAAACCGGTAAGAGCCATTGAGCCGGGCAACTTCAATGACATCAAAGCCCTGATCTGTCCAGTAGATGTTGCCTGAGGAAGGAGGTGGTAGGATTCAGGGAAGCTGGTGGAGATCCATGCACCTAGTCTACCTCCACCCCTAGGTCCTTGCAACTCCACTGGCTCAAGCCTATACCTTCCCCCTCTTCTTCTGAGACCCCACATCCCCCAGTCCTCTGTCTGGCCACCAAGCTCCATAAGCCTTCCCATTCCTCACCTGCGATCCAGTCCACTGCGATGCCCTCCACCCGGCCAATGCCATTGGTCACCACATCCTCACGCCATGTCTGGTCCCGCTTTGCTCGACTGATGGTGCTCAGGCCCATGTCCACCCAATAAATAGTGTCATTTTCTGAAAGCAGAGGAGCCGACATAGAGTAGCCCATCGAGGAAGAGGCAAGATAGAAGGTCAGCTCACATGGAGGGGTCAGAAGAGAGGTGAGAAAGTGCTGGAGATGCCAGTTGCTTGGAAAGGGAGATAGTGGATAGAGGTGGGGCAGCTGGGAGCCCACCCCACCAGCCAGGGCAGGCATGTCCCTCAGGACCTCCCCACAGCTCCTGGGACATGTATACTATCCCCCAACCAAATAGCTCACCAGCATGGAAGTCGATTCCAACAGCCAGCGAGGTTCCCGACACTGGGACCAGGGCATCTGACTTGTCATTGGGATCCAGGGGGATACCCCGGATTCCTTCATGTACAGAGTACAGGAGGAAGGACCCCACACCTGAAACAGAAAGACAGCTCAGGCATGGGACTTACTGGAACTCCTCGAAGCTTGGCTTCTGTTACTCTCAACCTATTCCTCTCTGCTTTAGCAGTTTTTATATATGTGTATAGTATATTTTGATCACAACCCCCTCCCATATTTCTCTTTTTCCCCCTCCTTCGTCTGCTTTCCTTTTGACATCTTCTCTTAGCTATCTTCCAGACCTCAACATTCACACACACACCCTGGCCTGAGGTCTGGCGCTTAGGCAGAAGGAGCTCGCCTGGCTAGGAGAGCCAGACAGACCTGCAGGTCTGGGGAACCACCTGCAGGACCACTAGCCAACAGTAGAGGGAAGTAGAGGCACTCAACTCCACCTACCAGGCACGTCCAACCTGGGGCACTAGAAGTGGTGAGGATAACTGTGAATGCGGCCAACACAAAATCATAAACTTACAACATGAGAATTTTTGTGGGTTTTTTGTAACTTTCTTGTGCCATTCTCGAGTGTGAACTTTAGAGATGTTGTCATGTCAAAAGCCCCTTAGGGAAGAGGCTGTCTGAGGATCAGAACCACCAGCACAGCACGACTCCAGATCCAGATGACCAGCTGGCTAGCCAGCCTGGTCCTTGTTTTCCGTCTTCCTTCTGCTCAGCGCCGCACCCTTTCCCAACACTCAAAACTCAACATTTCCAGCACCTCACCAGTTCCTAACGCCAGTCTCATTTTCAACTTTCCCACTTCTGAGGAGGCACTATTATCCATGCATCCCAGAATTCCACCACCCCCCCCCGTTGGCTTTCATCCCTTTGATACAACATGTCCCCCCAAAAGGTTTTGGTCACAGGCTCTGTGAGAAAAATGGGGAAAAGGATGGCTAAGTGAGTTTATAAACTCCCAGGCACTAGTCTTCTCTGGAAACACTGTAGCGCACATGAGCATATTTAAGTCTGAGAGAGAAGTCGTGCAGTAACAACACATTTCCACTTTGCTCAGCCCAGCGTTCCTTTCTGTAACATCTACCCACATCAAAGAGGAAGGTTTCTGGCATGTACTATGGGGAAAAGTGCTGTCCTGGGGCAAGCTTGTAAGTCAGCAAGTTCTTGTGAAATGTCTGGAGTCTCATCCCTTCTCTTCAACACAACTTCTCAGCCCAGCCCAAGCCCTGTCTCCTCACCGGGGTTATTCCTAATAGCCTCCTAACTGGTCTAACTGCCTGGGTTTCTCCCTCCTCCATTCTGCAAATTCTCTATCACCAGGTTAATCTCCAAACAACACTTTCCAGGCACTCCTGGCTGAGAGCTCACAGGAGCCCCACCCTGCCCTTCCAGTCTTATCAGACCTCCCACACCCTGCCCACACACCCTTGTTTCACTGGAATTTCGCTGTTTAGCTGTATTTCTTGCCTCTGTGTGTGTGTGTGTGTGTGTGTGTTTAAATGCAGGGGCTGATGCACGGTAAGTATTTTACCACTGAGCTATACTACCAACCTATCTCCTTTACTATGCCATTCATCAAATTCTACCTATCCTGTAAACTCCGTGCGCAAGCCAAGCTGACCTACCTCTATCTGCTGGTGTCTACCTCCATCAAAACCCACTGAGAGCAGGGCAGCCATAGGCACTTCCACCCAGTTTCCCAGACATGCTGACCTCATCATTAACTCAGGCTGCAGAGCAAAGATGAGGACTTCTGCCCCCCAAGTTTGCCCACAGCACCCAGCACAGTGGGGCTTTAGGCATCTAAACCAGAAGGTTCCTGGTAATCTATGATGAATACTGTCTTGTTCCCAAAGAGGGGTCATGCTTGGGGGCCTGTGCCCCAGCTGGGTGAAGATGTTGGGCACTGACCCTCACAGGCCTGCTGGCCACTCCGGAGGCTGTAGCCAGCTGTGCACATGCAGGAGCGAGTTGTCGCTGACGTTGGCAGGCAGAGCTGGGAGCAGTCACCGTTGTTGATGCTGCAAGGGTTGGTGCCCTCATGCTCTGTGGGAGGGCGGTGGGCAGAGATAAAGGAAAGGGTTAGATGGCCTTCCCTGGGAGCTTCAGAGCCAGGCTCAGACCACTCAGGGACGGGGAGTCAATGGCTTCACCCTGGACTCGATGAGGTCACCACTCCACCTAACTCCAGATCTTCTGTCCGCCCAGGCCCCTGGACCTGTGAGCCTACCCAATGCCCCAATGGAACCAGGAAAAGGAGTACCTGTGGGGCAGGAATGGAGCCTGACCTGCCTCCATTCCCTTTGCTCTTTCTCACCCCCACTGACCATGTGGGCTGCTCTTGGTGGCAGTTCTGAAGTCCCTCTCTGATCCCCATCACCACTGAGCCCCCAGATACCAGCCCATGCCCCGCTGCCTACCTAGCTGGATGCTCTCATCATAGACCTTCATGTGCATCACCAGCGTGGTGCTGTTCCTCAGGACCACCGACCCCGAGCCGTCAGCCTTGTTGCACGTGCCCATCTTCTCTGACACCTGATCTGCCCACCACAGCTTGTCCCCTGGGGCAGCAGGAGGGGATGAGACCCTTGGGAAGGTCCTCCACTTAGCCCCCTTGAAGGGCTTGTGGCCCCAAAGTCATTAGACCTTAGGAGTGAGAGACAGTCCTCCACCTCCCAGCCAGTTTGGCCTGCCCTCCCCTGTTATCCCTGCTCCCACCCCCCTGGGCCCTCACCCATGATGGCCAGGGCAGTGGCCTTGCCCAGCTGGCTCCTCATGGTATCTATGATCTCCAGCCCACTCCCATCCAGATTACAGCGGTTGATGGTGTGGTTCCCGGAGCTGATCCAGTAGAGTTTGCTTTCAGGGAAGTCTATAGCCAGGCCTGGAAGAGGAGGGTGTCATACTTTGTGAAGGGCAGAGTGGGGTGAGGATAGGTACTAAACTGGGGGCTGGGAGGTGCTCAGGGCCACTAGAGGGATCCTGGGAACATCCCCTAGTGGAGGAAGGCAGGGCAAACATACCCACAGGGCCCTTCTGGCCACTGAAGAGCAGGGTGCGGTTGCTGCCGTCCATGTTAGCCATGCTGATGTTGTCGCCGTCAGTCCAGTATAGCTTCCTAGGGGATGGTACCGAGAGGGAGGGGTCAGCATCTTTTCCTTCCCAGACCCACACTGGTGATCCCAGTCCTGAGTTGTAGACTGACCCACGAAGGGGGTGGACGACCAAGCCATGGGGCTGCTCTAAGCCTTGTATCACCGCGTTCTTGAAGGAGCCATCCAGCCGAGCCACATTGATCTGCCTCTTGTGGGTGTCATAGCTTGTCCAGAACAGATTTCGGGACACCCAGTCCACAGCCAGACCATGGGCATTTGGCAGGTCTGGGGGCACAAGTGGGAAGTCAGTGGTTGGTATTTGAGGGGCATAAATTGGGAAGAGCCAGCATGCTTTCTGGAGATCAGTGATCAGGAAACTCAGGCTAGTCCTGAGGTGGGACAGGGTTTGGAGAAGGATTATCAGTACCCCTGGGAGCATGATCAGGAGTGAGCCCTGGAGCCAAGGAGAGGGCACCTACACCCATAGGGAAGGGAGCAAGGCCAGGCCAGGACCTGCAGAGACGACTGTTTCCACTCCCGTGCCATTGATGAAGGCCCTCTTGATGGCCTGTGTCCGCACATCAGACCAGTAAACGCGCTGCTCCCGGGCATCATAGTCCAGCACCGTGACATTATCGATGTCGGGCACCGTGAAGGAAATGATGTAATTATAGTAGGGGGCATCCAAGTCCACACCCCGGATCTCCATCTGACGTGCGTACAGCAGGAACTTCTTGAACTCTGTGGGGTGCAGGTCTTGTCACTGAGGTACAGTTCCCTCTGCCTGATGCTGGCCCTCCACTATGAAGCAGCCCCGCCACACTAGCTCCTGAGAGCAGTGGCCTCTTCCTACAGTGCCAAGCTCTGGAGCCACTACTTCTAGCCATTCCTGACTGGGACTCAGCCTTCGCCAAGCGCTAGGAGACCGAGACCTCCCTACCGTAGCAGGTCGTGTTGTCCTGGTGGAGCTTCATGAGGTGGGGGCAGGCGCACGAGACGGTCCGGTTGTAGTTGATGAGGCACAGGTGGGAGCAGGGGCCACGGCCCCCGTTGGCCTCACATGGATTGGGAGCTGGGGGTCAGAAGAGAAGAGGACTGAAAGATCATCCTGTGACTTGGGGGTCCCTGCTTAACCTTCTTCACCTGGGACCCTTCTCTCCCCACCCTCAGGGGTCATTTTTTTTTCCATTCCGAAACTCCTATGATAGGCCGGCCCACCCCTGCTATGGCAGCACAGTCCCCAGGTCCCTCCTGTTCCCCTGGCAGCCTCCCTGTCAAAAGAACTTCTGGCTCCTTTCCAGCTGCCAAGAGGCTCCAGGATCCTTACCCATGGGCTGCCGGGAGGGGTGGTACACCTGTAGGTCAAAGGGCTGTGTGTTGGTCCTCTGTACCACAGTGACATTGTGGCCGGTCCACTTGTTGGCCTTGGCCAGCGTGTTTGTTCTCCAATCAGTCCAGTACACCTCGCCTCCATACAGTGTCACTGCAAATGGGTGCGACAGGAACTCGTGTCCCCGAAGCACCTCCATGTGGCCGGAGCCGTCGTAACGGGCTGAGTAAATGGCATCTGACCTGAGAGCATGGTAGGGGCAGAGTGAGGATGCCAGCTGAGATCTCAGAACACCCAGCCTGGGTGCCCACAGCCCTCCCAACTGAGCACATAGGGACACTCCCTCTCCTGGGCCCTGCCAGCTAACCAAGAAAGGCAGGCAGGACCATGGCAGGTGTGTGTGTGTCAGCACCTGTCCCTTAGAGGGTCTTCTAGCTCACCTCTCCAGGCCTACCATTGGCACACTGTACTTTGGTGCTAGTTAGGAAAAGGCACCTTCTCCAAAGTAAGAAGTCTCGCCTTGCTCTAAGCAGACATAGCCCCAGCAGAGGCCAGAGTGTGAGTACTGTGGAGGGTACAGAGTGGACAGCACTGCTTCTGCCCAGTCCTGTCCACCTTGCCTCTCTGCCGGGTCACCCCCTCAGCTCAGTCCTCCTTCCACACAGCTCAATACTTTCCTGTTCTAGTTCTAGATCCCCTGACCCTTCTTCCTACTCTGGTCCCTGCAGGTCCTCCTGGGCCCTCTTCCCCAGCAGGTGGATGCTGACCTGGCATCAATCCAGAGGATGCGCTTCTCCAGGTAGTCCACAGTGAGCCCATTGGGCCAGCCCCCAGAGCCTGTCTCCCGGTGGATGGTGCGGCGCCCAGCCCCACTCATAGAGGCTGCCTCAATTCGGGGCAGGCTGGCATCCCAGTCTGTCCAAAACAGGATCCTGGGGAGAGGGTCAGGAGTGTTAAAGTTGGAAGAAGCATGGAAGGACCATAGTAAAAGTGGGGGTCAACAGCACCGAGGAAACAGGAGTCCCCAAAACTTCAAGGAGACCATGGGACCAGAGAGGGATGTGCAGAGTCCTCACCCATCTCGTGGATCCAGTGCAATTGCCCTTGGGTGTTCAATGTCACCAGCCAGCAGGGTGGTTCTGAGGGTCCCATCCAGCTTGGCTACCTCAATCTGGTCTAGGTTGCTCTCCACCCAGTAGATATTGCCTGCAATCCAGTCTACAGCCAGGCCCTCTGGTGTGGCCAGGCCATACTGAATCACCACCTCAAAGCTGGTGAGTGCTGGGAAGAAAGAGTCATAAGAGGTTAAGAGTCTCTGGGATGGGATGGGGTGTGTGTGGATCCTAAGATCCCTCGATGATCTACCCTCCTCACCCTGTCACCTCCTGTGAGTCCAAATCCTATAGTGGCACCCCTAACAACCACACTCAGCTTCCCTTTACATCAGAAGGTAAGTAGGAGGGGAAGTCTGGAGGTGTGAGCAGTTACCTTCTGTGTGCAATGCTTTTATGGGGTAACCTGTCAGAAGAGGTCAGATTAGAGAGTAGAGAGGCTTTGGGAAACAGACCTGGAGTGCAATGATGATGGAACTTTCTAGAAGTCACACCAAAGACTGTCCTTAAGCTATTCCATGTTAATATACACATGTGCCTCGTATCTTTAGAAACTACTGCATGGTGTAAATATTCAGTTTATTTAGCTATTCAGCTGTTGAGACATTTGAGATGTTTTCAAGTTTCCTTTATGACAAACAAAACAAATGCCTCTAATAAAACATGCTTCTTTTAAGCTTTGCTCAGATGTCACCTTCTTGGGGCCTCTGCCTGGCCACACAGTTTAAACAGCCTGCCTAGATCACAGTGTGTCCCACTGCCTCGTGTATGGTAGGAACTCAAAATGGAGCCACGATAGCTCGGGCTGCAATGGAATAGAAGGCTCAGGTACTCCACATGACTTTCCCCTTCCAAGCCTGAAATTCCAGGACTGGGGAGCAGAGCTTCAGGCCTCTCCAAAGGAAGGCTGATCATTTTGTTAATTATTAGGCTAGCAGCTCTGCTGACGATAATTATGGGGCATCAGGCTCTGAGACCCACAGCAAAATCTAACCCAATTAACAGGCAAATGGGCGATAGGGAGCCGAGGCCTCTGCTTTGGGGCCACCTGGATCTGGATCAGTGGCCCCAGATGCCCAAGGGAACATCCATGTGCAACCGTAGCACCAGTCCCTGACTAGGCCAGGCAATTACCTCCATTGTCCAGCAGCTTCCCCCGGTAGATCTTGTCCTCCACCACGTCAGTCCAGTAGAGGGCGCTCTGGCTGAGGTGGAAGTCCAGAGCAATGGTATTGCGCAGGCCGGGCACCAGGACACTGTAGTCCCCCCTGTGAAGATCAATGCGCCGGATCTCGTGGCGGTTGGAGAAGATGATGAATGGCTTGAAGGGGTCTGGGGTGGGAGAGACATGTTGGGATCAGCCAAGGACTGGTTGCCTCTCTGCCACCCTGTCCTGGAGCCCAGATGGAATTGTGTTTGGCCACCTGAGGCCATCCCACGGGGGACCTGTCCAGGCCCGCTTAGCCAGCCCAGCCATCCTCCACCATGTCTCACCCAGGCTGCGGCAGCTCTCGCCATCAGGCTCCAGGACCCAGCCTTCATAGCAGGAGCATTTCACACTGAACTTGTTCTGGTCACACTTCTGGCTGCATTTGAGGTGCTTGGCACAGTAGCTCTGGATCTGGCAGGTGTGGTTGTCAGGCCCCAGCTCCATGCCCAGAGGGCAAGAGCACACAATGCCTTCACCAGGTGCCACCGAGCAGTTGTGACTACAGCCACCGTTATTCAGAGAACACTGGTCTGGGGGGACAAGCAAGGGACAGGCTCAGGGTCAAGATCTGGGAGAAGGTAGGAACATGGCCTTGCAGAGCCCTGAGTCCTGTGCAGTGCAGGGAAAGCCCTGGCTCCCTGTACATAGCTCCCACCTCCATTTCTGCCAAGCCTCTGTGTCCTACACAAGTCCCTAAGCTCCTTCAAGGACAGGGCTGGGGTCTGAGCATCTGAACCTGGGACCACCCTCACCTCTCCCTGGTCTTTATATCTCTGCTCCCTCTTGGGCCCATAGCTGAGACCCCTCACTGGGAGAACCCTTGGGTCATGTCCACCTTCTCTGATCTCTCTCAACTCGGGAATGATCTGAGGCAGGGTATGGAGGGGAATGTCCTGCGGCAGAGTCCACTGATGTGTCCTGGAACTTGAGACTAACATGTCAACAGTTTCTGGGCCAGTCCTGGCTGGCTTTATCTTCCACTCTTCTCCCAAGGCTACTTGGCACCCCAAATCACACACTGCCCTCCTTGAACCTCAACTCCATCCTCCTTCTGAACACCTCACTCACTGCACATTCTGCCTGGGCCTGAGAGCCCAGTTAAATCAAATCCCTACTTCTTCTTGGAAGCCTGCTCCACACTAGCTCTCACTGCCAACCTGGCCTCCCTGCTCAGTGTCTTGACTGCAGGAGGGAACTGCCCATATGTCAGGAGCCCTAACAGCTCCACCATGCCTTAGGAACGAAGGTTACTTAATAACCATGACCTTCCTTTTCCTCATCTGGACACATACTGTTCCTGTTTCACTGGGCTGCTCGGGGAATAAATGCTACGAGTATGAGACATTTCACACAGGGTCAAGGTGAGCCCTAAATCAGCACAGGCTGTTGTTGACACTCCAAAGTGCTGCTTGCTCTTGTCCCACCCAGACTACTTCCACAGACTTGCCCAGGCCCAGACTCCTCCCCACCACTGATCCCCGGCTCGGGTCTGGTCCTTACCACAGAGCTCGCCCTCATCTGAGCCGTCTCCACAGTCGTCATTGCCATCGCACAACTTGTCAGGGGGCAGGCACACTGAGGTGTTGTTGGCACAGGGGTGCGAGGGTGGCCTGCAGGCCAGGGACTCACAGTTCTCCTCATCTGAGTTATCTTCACAGTCGCTGTCACCATCACATACCCACGCTTTGCTGATGCACCGAGCTGAGGAATGGGTGCAGGAGGAGGACCAGACATGGAGATGGGGCCTCTTCTGGCCCAACCCAGTGGACTTCTCTAATAGGGTTATGACTGCAGTGCTTGGGGGCCCACTGTGAACCTCGAGGCTTTTCCTGTCAAACTCATATATGAAACAATGAAGGCAGGAATCTGCAGGATGTGCCGAAACTCAACTCTGGCCAGGATTGGGTTCTCCTGTTCTTCGTGCAGGCCCAGGTCCCACCCCACCCCTCACCAGTGTGTGACACACAAACTATGCTGTGCCCCCTCTGTCATGGCATCCCCTTCCCACTGCTCTGCTCTCAACATGGTCTCCTCTTGCTCAGGCTGCCCCAATTCAGCTCCCTCCTTTTCACCTGAGTCCTTGCAGCCAAACTTGACATTTGGGTCACAGACATGGGTCACTCCCTCACAGCTCTTCTCGTCACTGGAATCCATGCAGTCAGTGTCCCCATCACAGCGCCACCTCAGAGGGATGCACAGCCCGTCCAGCCGGCACTGGAACTCATCGGTGTGGCAGCCACCAGGAGGCCTTGTGGCTGCAGAGGACGGGGAGAACATCAGGAAGGAAGGGTGTTCTAGGTGAGCCTCTTTCATTATGCCTGGCCTGGGTGCTCAACTGAGGGTGCTGGAGAGTTGTGGAAGCTTGATGCCAACTTTGAAGCATAACATAGGAATGTCAGATGTCACCCTTCAAGGACCCTAGTGTCCATCCCATCCATATTTGTTCCCTTCACACTCAGGGATGATGGCTGGCTAAGCAATTTTCCAGGCCAGAAAGCAAATGCCTCCCACCTAGTCTGTTTCCATCACTTTCACCCCACGTTTATTGTGTACCAGCTACGTCCCAGGCACGGCTTCAGGAGCTAGCAGTGACCAAGACAAAGTCTTTGCTGTCAAGTAACTTAGATTCTAGTGTTGGAGGCAGATCCAGACAATGACACCTTATGGAGACAGCCAGGTACCAATACCAGCCTGATGGGATGACACTTTAGATAAGAGGGTCAGGAAGCCTCTGAGATGTTTGAGTAGGCCCTTGATGAAGTGAGAGCAAGCCGTGAGGATACCCAGAAGCACACTGCCAGCCAAGGACCGGCCAGTGCAAAGCCTCCAGAATGGGAACATTCAAACGATGCCCAGAAGGCTGACAGCTGGAGCTGGGTGAAGGCGGGCATGGGGGAGGGGGAGAATAGCAGGTCAGAGGTGGGAAAGGGGCCCAGCAGACCACAAAGAGATTCTGGCACTTTCTTCATGTTGGCAGTGAGCTGGTGCAGGCCTTCGAGCAGGGCTGGGGACAAGCGAACTGCTCCCTCAGGATCTCGTTTTGCCCTGTCTGACTCTGTAGGCCAGCAGCACAGCAGGAGTGCCACCCAAGCCAGAGCACAGACGGCTGCATGCTGAACTGGGTGTCTCACTCACCACCGTGGCACACCTGCTCCTCCATCCTCCCGATCACAGCAGGACTGGCATTCTCTTTATGACTCCACAGCAGCAGCAGCTGCCCAAGCTGACTGTCCTTCCTCAAGGCATCTAACTTGTGTGCAACCTAATGCCCTTCCAGGGTTGTCTTCCCAAAGTGTCTCCTGCATCATACCACCTTCCAAAGCTCCCCAGGGCCTCCCAAGTCAAGTCTCTGTCCAGCTCTCACCTATTAGTAAAATCCGCCCCCTTAGGGGTTACCTCATTTTCTGCTGTCTCCGCATGCACCTTCTTCATCTGACTGGCCTGCTTGGCTAACATTGCCCTCCAGAAGTGTTCAGTTTCCTCCTAAGTCTTCACCTTCCCCACACCCATCAAAGTCCCTCTCTCTCTTCCCCTCCCCACAGCCTAATCCTTCACCAGAGTCCCATTCAGATCCACTTCCTCCTGAATGGTCTTTGATCATGGCAACTCAGAAGCACAGGTAACCATTACTGCCAACTGGATGCCTGATGCCATGTGCCAAGCCTCACACATCTCCTACCATTGGCCAGAAGAGGAAGCCATTTGTTCAGGTCCTTCAGGCTTACTGGGCAGGGCCAGAGAGCTCTTCTCACTGTCACATAGCCTGCGGGAACCCTTCTTAGGATCACAGAGCACAGACACCTGCTCTGTCTCTTGTCCCCTCAGAGATGGCCTTGGGGGACTCCATTACAGTTTCTTGAGCCTCTTATCATTCTCTTAGTCCTGTCCCTGAGCTGGATACGTGGTAAGAGCTGCATGGCACCCAGCACAGTTCCTATTTGAGTGAGAATATACTCCAGCCATGTAAGGCAGAGGACATAAACTGGGATGCCATGGGCCAATAAGGCCTGCAGAAAGATTTTAAACTGTAGTGTTTTCTGTAGTTTTTTTTTTTTTTTTTAACTTTAAGATCAACTGGGGGCTGGAGAGATGGCTTAGGGATTAAGGAACTTGCCTCCAGTGCCTAAGGCCCCAAGTTCAATTCTCCAGTACCCACATAAGCCAGACCCACAAGGTGGTGGCCCTGGTGCTCTCGCGCTCTCTCTCTCTCTCTCTCTCTCTCTCTCTCTCTCTCTCTCTCTCTGCTTAATAAAGAAAAAATAAAAAAAGACTCAATATTTTTAAAAAAAGATCAACGGTTAGTTATTATGTGTTGAATTGTGGTTCCAAAAAAGAAAAAAAAATACTCAGTCCTAACCCAATATACTTGTAAATGTAGCCTTATTTGGCAACAGTGTCTTTGCAGGTGATCAACTTTAATGAGGTCATTGGGGTGGGGTCTAATCAATAGGACTGGTGTCCTTACATAAAGAAAACCTTGAGCATTAGGGGAGATAGGGCAGTTGGTAAATTGCACTTGTTTGCAAAGCCTAACAGCCTGGGTTTGATTCCCCAGTACCCACGTAAAGCCGGATGCATAAAGTGGCACATGCATCTGGAGTTGTTTGCAGAAGTAGGAGGCTCTGGTGTACCCATTCTCTCTCTTTCCTTGCAAATAAATAAATGAATATTTTAAAAAAGAGGTGGACAGTTACCTGATGAAAGACACCCAAGGTTGTCCTCTGGCCTCTACATACTCACCCACACATGCATGCACACCGGCACCCACACACACATGAACATGTATACATGCACACCACACACATACATGCAAAACAGGAAAAAAGAAAAAGAAAAATTTGGAAACAGAAACAGACATAGGGAAGACACTATGTGAAAATGAAAGCAGAGACAGAAGTAAAGCATTTATGCACAAAGGAATGCCAAAGGTGCCCGACATCCCCATGGGAGCTGGGGAGAGGCACGGGACACATGCACAACCTCAGAAGGAAATGGTCCTGTTGGCAGTGTGCTCTTGAACTTCTAGTCCTCAGAATTGTGAGACAATATATTTGTGTTGCTTAAGTCACTCTGTTTTTAGTACTTTGTTCCAGTACCCTTAGGAAATTAATATACCCACATCAAAAATATTGTAAAGGGGCTGGAGAGATTGCTTAGTGGTTAAGGTGTTTGCCTGCAAAGTAGAAAGACCCGAGTTTGATTCCCCAGTGCCCACATAAAGCTAGATGCACGAGGTGGTAAATGTGTCTGGAGTTTATTTGCAGTGGCTAGAAGCCCTGGTGTGCCCATTCTCTCTCTCTCTCTCTCTCTCTCTCCCCCCTCTCTCTCACTCTCTTTTTTTTGTTTGTTTGTTTTTCGAGTAGGGTCTCGCTCTAGCCCAGGCTGACCTGGAATTCACTATGTAGTCTCAGGGTGGCCTTGAACTCATGGTGATCCTCCTACCTCTGCCTCCCGAGTGCTGGGATTAAAGGCGTGCACCACCACGCCCGGCCTTCTCACTCTCTCTTAAATAACTAACTAAATAAAATATTGTAAAGGGGCTGAGTGAATAAAGTGTTCAATGCCACTGTAGCTGGAGTAACTGAGTTGGATCCCCAGGTGCCACGTAAAAAACTGGAAGCTGTGGTGGGCTTCTGTAATCCCAGCATGTTGATGCTGATGGTGAGATGGAAGACAGACAGGAGGATTTCCTGGAAGCTCAAGGCAAGTCCAGCAAGGACCAGTAGAATGAAAATCTATAGAGCAAGAAACCCTGGCTCAGATGATGGGACAGGTGAGGACCAACCCAAATATTGTCCTGTGACCTCCTCATGTGTATGCCACACTCACACAGTAAGCATGCACACATAAATGTTTTTTAATATGGTGGATTTTACATTAAAAAATCTGCATTTCTGACTTTCCTTGAAGCCAGGGCAACCCTGGGTCTACAGTATTCTATGGTAACAAAAGGGCAGAGCTAAGAAACAAACATCCCTAGATAGGGCCTGTGCCCACCAAGAAACCCACCCTACCTCATGATCCCAGAGATCTGGGCACCGGGAGCCTCCTGGGCCAGTCCCCCGCCTTTATTCTGCTCAATCATCCCTACCCATTAGACTTTTCTTTACAAGACAGGGCCTGACTCTATAGTGCAGGCAATACTCCTGCCTCAGCCTTCCCAGTGCTGGGATTACAGGTATGAGCCACCATGCCTGAGTAGACCCATTTCTCAGGCTATTATTTACCTAACATATCCCCATGCTGAACACTTTGTGCACATCTTGCTATCCTCCACAGGAATGCTGTGATCACCCCACTTCACAGAGGAAACTCAGAGGCTCACCTGGAGGTCAGCCATAGACCAGGTGAAGTCAGCCCTGAGCCATGGGGACTACGGTATGTGTAAACATGTGGATAAGTGATCACTGTATGTGCTGTCTCAGGCTTTGTCATGTCTGATGTGGTGTTGTGTTGTGACATGCTGTCCTCCTCCCTGCTGTCTGAGGACAGGTTGGGTCAGTGCCATGCTGCCCTCCTCTCTGCTGTTGTCTCAAATGCCCAAGACCACTGAGATAACAAGGTGCCAAGCTGGAGCTGAATCCCAAGACCACACACTGCCAGGCCATGATCTTTAGCAGTGTGGCAAGCATGTGCCAGCAATCTCCCGGAACTTCCTAGAGGGCAAGAGTGGATCTCGGCTACTGGGAGGTTTCCAGGTGGTGACTAACACCCAGTGGAGTGGGTGGATGGCTGGGCCAAGTGGCATCTTGATACAGTGAGCCTGGTCTCATTCCTCCTGCTGATCCTGGGTGCTTACCTTGGTTGGTGCAGTTGGCATGCGTCTCATCACTGTAGTCCCCACAGTCATTGTCCCCATCACAAGTCCAGTGCTCGGGGATGCAGCGTCCACTGTTGCACTTGAACTGGGTGCTAGAGCAGGAGTGGCTGCAGCCAGCCTCATCACTGTTGTCCCCACAGTCATTGTCTGGGGAAGGGGGGAGGGAAGGAAGAAGGGGAGACGTAAGGATGAGTTCAGCAGAGCAGGCTTCTCTGTGACCCCAGCTTGGCCCCATCCACCTCCTCATTCCCACCCACAGCCCACCCCTCCCCTTACTGAGAAAATAACAAACAGAAAAGACACAGAAACTGCATAGATTGCAGCATGCACCATGGCCCACAGGGTGGGGCGGGCAGTGGGTGGGCTCCAAGAGGCCCCTCCCTGACTCTCAGAAGGCTGGTGGTGGGGGCACCCTTTGCAGCAGGGTGTGGGAACAGGGGAACAGACAGGGGTTCCTTTGGTTTGGGAGGGAGAGGGGTGGGTGGAACATAGGTGAAGCTCTCCCTGAGCTCGGGCATTGCCAGGTACCATTCACTGGGCTCTGGCTCACAGGTGTTTGCATGCATATATCTGGATAGGTCAAGCCTCTTGTGGGGAAGGTGAACACCCTGGCTTCTAGGCCCCAGATTAGGAGTTGATGGACATCCCTCCACATCTGTGGGATGCTTGGGAAGACTTGGGTTTGGTAATTCTTCTTGGAGGGTGTTTCTGCTCCTTTTCCAATTAGATTTGCTTGTCCTGCTCTTTCCTCCCCTAGGTCTTGGTTCTCACAGCACCAGCTCTGTCGTCTCTGCTCTTAACAGCCCCTTCTCCCCCCTCTGCTTCCTCCTCCCTGTGTTTTCCACTCTGGCCTCTCTGCTGCTTTTTCTCTGTGTCCTAGCAGCTCTGGGAAGGGATGTGGGGGATCAGGAGTGGCTGAAGCCATCTGGGGCTCTGGGGTGATGGTGCATGTGCTTCTATGCACTGACCGGCAGGCTCAGGACAGGTCTTTTCATCAGAGCCGTCCCCACAATCCTTCTCTGAAACACAGAAACCGCCAGGGCAACCATTGGCATTTGAGACAACAGCAGGGAGGAGGGCAGCATGGCACTGACCCAATCTGTCCTCAAACGTGAGCCATGGCTAAAGCCACTGGGACAGCATGTCACAACACAACACAACACCACATCAGACATGACAAAGCCTGAGACAGCACATACAATGATCACTTGTCCACATGTTTACACACACTGTAACCTCTGTGGCTCAGGGAGGAAATCACCTGGTCCATGACTGACCTCCAGGTAGGCTCCTGAGCTTGGAGCCTAGAGCCTGGGGGAGTGCACCAAGGACCCCAGGAGATGAGGGTGACAGAGAGGAGGTCAGGCCCTAGTCCCCTTGCTCTGTGCTCCTGGTCTTTCTCATCTTTCCCTAGCTCTTGAATCCTGCCAAAGTAGACAACCGATTCCTGCCTAGGGTCGGCATATGATGGGCAGGCCCACCTTGAATCCCCCATAGCATTTCTGGGTCTTCCTGTTTTCTCCAAGCCAACCCAACAGGATTGAGTGCTCTGCAGGGAGCTCTGGCTTAATTCTAAAGCCTCCTCCCTCCCCACTTAGGGCCTGGCTGTGGATTCTGACTTTCCTAAGAATAAGCACAAGAGGAGGTGGGAAATCTCTTACCATTGTCACATCGCCAGTTGATGTTGATACATCTGCCATTGTTGCAGGTAAACTGAGTCAAGGGGAAGCAGGTGGGATATGCTGTCAGGGAGAAAGAACAGATGAGTAGGACCCTCGAGATCACAGGTACCCTCAGAGTGATTAGGTGGCATAGGGAGCTTTCCCATAACCTGCAACCCATACTTAGCAAGAGTCAGATGGGGGATGAAAGGCAAGGCCCCTGGTCAGCAGAGAACTACCAGGCACTAACAGGCCCCTGGGCACAGTACATATGTGTATGAGTTCCCTGAGCTTACCATCAATGCTGTGATATTGGTGCTGATATTAGCCCAGGATTAATAGACAAAACTCACCGAGGCCACAGAGGCAAGGCAAGTTGCTCAGGACTACCAGGTACTACAATGTAGTCTCTCTCCAACCCCTGCCTTAAGATATATTCTGATGGGCTTCCCCTTCCCCAGGCCCAGCCTGGCTTTCCTGCTTTCTCTTACCACATGAGGCAGACTCATCAGAGCGGTCTCCACAGTCATCATCCAGATCACAGGTCCAGGAGATGGGGATGCAGCGGCCACTGGCACAGGAGAACTGGTTGGGTGGGCAGGTACGAGCTAGGGGATGGGGTGGGCATAAGTGCTCATCGTACAGTCTTTCTCTTTGTGTGTGTGTGCACTCACACATCTATGTGTGTGTGCATATGAGTGTGGAGATCAGAGGTCAAAGTCAAGCATCTTCCTCAATTGCCCTCCACCTTATTCTCTGAGAGAGGGTTTGTTGCATTGGTAAGCTCCGGGTACATGGAAAACCCTCTCTGCCTTCCCAGTGCTGGGACTACAGACGTGGGCTTTTATGTGGATGCTGGGGATCCGAACTCAGGTCCTTATAATTCTGGGGCATGTGCTTTACTGACTAAGCCATCTCCCAGCCTGCATGATCCTCTATACAAGTCCTTTCCTCCCAATTATCCTCTGCCTATTTGCAGGTTCTCTCTATAGAGACTTTATTCCCCACAGCCCCAAACCCTTCTGAGCAAAGTTCAAAACCACATGTCTGGTCTCACACTGCTGCCTGACCCCATCTCTCAAGGGGTCTCTGGTATCTTCCAAGGATACATTTCTCTCATCTCCACCTAGAGCTGCACCCAGTTCCCTGCAAACCCAACCCTGCCACCCTGCCTAGTCCAGGCAGAGGATGGCAGACTCTGCCTCCTGACCAGAGCCCCCTCCTTTCAGCTCTGGGTACAGGGGCTCTTGTCTTTCCCCACCTGAGGTCCATCTGTCTTGCCAACCCTGGCTACCCATCTACCCTGCCCTCATTGCACACCTGAACAAGTGGCATTAGATTCATCCTCGCTGTTCCCACAGTCATTGTCCCCATCACAGAGCCAGCGGTTGGGGATGCAGCGGTTGTTCTCGCATTTGAATCGGTCTGAGGGGCAGGTGTGTTGATCTGGAGAGTGAACACAGGTCAGGAGTCAATATGAAGCTCAGGACCCTGGCTCTCTGCCCACTCGGCTGCTGCCCAGGGGAGGGAGGGTGGCTCACGGCACAGGGCTGGGGCTTCATCACTGTTGTCCAAGCAGTCATTGTCTCCGTCACACTTCCAGCGCTCCTGGATGCAGCGGCTGTTGGCACAGGCAAACTCGCCTGGCTGGCACTGGGGTGGGGGCACGTAGGATGGGTTCGCTGTGGGCACCACAGGAGCGTGAGGGGGAAGGTCAGACCCAGGCCATGGGACAGATGCTAAGACCCCTGTCTTGTACATTCTAAAATTTATTTTGTCTTAAGAATAACTTTTCCTAGTATATAATTCTTCATGAACTAATTCTCACAGTGGAAGCTGCAATTCTTTCTCAAGCAATAAGTTGATATTTACTCTACGTAACAATTTCTGAACCTCCATGTAGCCTGAGAGTAAAGCAGCTGCCCAGAGAGACCTGTAGTTCCATCACTATCGTTCACTTCTCTAAATGCCCACGGGAATCATCTCAGAACCCTCATGGCCCTGCCTTGGTTCCTTTTTTTTTTTTTTCTGTGCAGAGAAGCATCAACCCCACTGCAAGAGTGAGGACAGGCTCAGGGTTCTGCAGGCTCCATCCTTCCTGTTTCCAACTCAGAGGCCTCACCGCCTGCCTTAGCAGTCCTTTGCCCATGTTCCCATTGGTAATCTGGAGAACCTAGATCTGTGTCCATTCTCCTGCCCAGAGCCTGTAGCTTCGCACCTCCCCTTCCCATGCGGACTCAGCCTCTCCAATCTCGGACCTCTCCTGCATCCCAACCGGGGGCTTGTTTCTCTACCGTGCCACTGCTGCGTCCTGGTTTTTCTTCCTCTTTCCTTCCTGAAGCTCCGTGTTTACTTGCACATTACTAACCCAACCTCTACTTGACAGGGCTCTCAGGGTAACCCCTGTTCCATCCCTGGCCTGGTGTCATTTCTTCCCAACTACTAGCTCTATTCTCGATGACTGTGATGTCCACATAGATGATTCTTCTGTCACCCTGGCCCCTCTGACCCCTGCCACTCATCTTAGCTACACACTAAGCTCTACTGAACCATTTATAAAATTTTAAATTTATATTCATAAGGAGAGAATGAGAATAGGTGCGTCAGGTTCTGCTGCCACTGCAAACAAACTCCAGACACATGCACCACTTTGTGCACCTGGCTTTATGCAGGTACTGAGGAATCAAACCCAGCCAGCAGGCTTTGCAAGCAAGTGCCTTTAACTGCTGAGAAATGACACCAGGCCAGGGATGGAACAGGGGTTACCCTGAGAGCCCTGCAAAGTAAAGGTTGGGTTAGTAATGTGCAAGTAAACACAGAGCTTCAGGAAGGAAAGAGGAAGAATAACCAGGACGCAGCAGTGGCACGGTAGAGAAACAAGCCCCCGCTTGGGATGCAGGAGAGGTCCGAGATTGGAGAGGCTGAGTCTGCATGGGAAGGGGAGGTGCAAAGCTACAGGCTCTGGGCAGGAGAACGGACATCTCTCCAGCCGCTCCACCGAGCTCTTTTGACTCTTGGTACTCTGTAAGAAAACCACCGCAAATACAGGAAAGGATAAGATACTCGAGAGATGGCAGAGGGTACTTTAAAAAATGGGCTCTAAACCAATCGTGGTGGCACACACCTTTAATCCCAGCACTCGGGAGGCAGAGGTAGGAGAATCACTGTGAGTTCTAGGCCAGCCTGAGACTATATAATGAATTCCAGGTCAGCCTGGGCTAGAGTGAGATCCTACCTCGAAAAAAAAAGGGGGGGGGGCTCTGAGTCAGACATTTTAGGTTTAATTCCACTTTTATTTTGGGATTCACCAGTAAAATGGATAGAATGAAAATGCCTTCCATACGGAGAAGTCTTAGGGAATAAAGTAAGTTAATTCATGGGAAATGCCTGTACATGTCTGTGTTGAGTGAATGTTGGCTGTGATTATAACAAAAAAACTGAAAACAGCATAAACATACAACAGTAGAGAGACAGTTGAATAAATTATGGGATTTTACTAAATGGTATGTATTTTAGCCATTAAAAAAGCGACTTAAGTATTCATGATATCCTGCCAAGTGACAAAAGCAGGAAACAGAACAGCATGTGCAGCACCATCCCATTTATGTAAAAGTAAATGCCGAGAGGACTGTTTGGGAGGATGCTCCCCAAAATGGCAACAGTGCTTATCTAGGGGTGGTAGAATTTGGGGTGAGTTGTACTTTCTCCTTTATGTTTTTCTATACTGTATATTTATTTTTACAATCAGCATGACCCACTTTTATTTTAATCTTAACATTTTTTTTCTGGTGCTGAGGATTAGGCTTAAAGCCCTAGCTACTGAGCAACATTCCCAGACCTTTTCTTTTGAAAACCAAGAATATTTAAAATCATGTAAGAGGTTGAGCTGTGCTAGAATGTTTGTCTAACATGCACGAGGCACTGGATTTAATTCTCAGCACTGCAACAAACAAGCATGATAACACAGAAAATACTATGATATATATGGGACCAACGGGGCAGAAGACATGACAATTGTGTAAAAACAGTATCGTTCTTCCCAGCACTCGGGACACAGAGGCAAGAGGATCGACGTGATTTCGAGGCCACCCTGAGACTACATAGTGAATTCCAGGTCAGCCTGGGCTAGAGCGAGACCCTACTTCAAAAAACAAAACAAAATAAAACATCAGCAACAAAAAATTATTACTCACCTAAGGAAAAAAGATGTGAGATTTACCATTAAAGAGCTAGTGGTGTTCACTGCTTGGATTTGGACTTTTTTTTCCTCCTCTCTAACTTCCAATGTTTTGGTTGGTTGTTTATTTTTAGGACAAGGTCTCACTATGTTTCCCAGGTTGGATTGAAACTCTATGTAGCCAACACTAACCTGGAACTTGTAATCCACTTGCCTTAGCCTCCTGAATGCTGAGATTATGGGCATGTACCACCCATACTCCTGGATAATTCACAATATTTTGAACTCCTATTATTCTATTCTAATAATGGCGAATTAAAGTTAGAAGGAGCTAAGAATATTTTCCTTCTTCCATAGCTGTCCATTCCTCACTCATTTCCCCTAATCTTAATGCAGCTCCTGTGCTTTCATTGAACCCCATACTTTGCTTCCTATTGGCCCCTGAGGGCCCTTCTTTGCCTCTAAATCTCTGACTGGGCTTCTAGAACTCCACCACTCTCTCTGTGATGCTCTGCTGGGACTGCCTTCCCACCTTTGCCCCAGCCAGGCCCCTCATACCCAAGCAAGTGACGCCGTCTGTGTCCAACACCTGATCCTCAGCACAGGCGCACTGGCGACTCCCAGGGGTGGCCAGGCACAGGCTGCTGCAGCCACCATTGTTTACTCGGCATTTGTTGGTACCAACTGCAGAGGGGTGGGGACAGGGATAGGGCCAGAGGAAGGGTAGAGAGTGGGGAGACATAAAATGACGACATGGAAGAGGAAGTATGGAGAGGAGCAAGGGCATATTGAAGAAGAGGGGATAGGGAAATGGGGAATATAGTCAACTAAGTTGAGAACCAGAGTCTAGAATCCCATCCGGCCATCTAGGTCCCATTGTCCCCAGCCTAAGCCAAAGGGGGTACCTTGCTGCTGCTGGGCATCATACATGCGGATCTCAAAGATGGGGGGACGCTCGCTGCGCAGAAGGGTCACAGTGGGGGGCACACCCCGTTCCAAACGGTAAACACTCCCGCTCCGGTACTCCGTCCAAAAGAGGTAGTTGCCATGGTGACACAGGCCAAAAGCATGGTTCAGCTCAGGACCCTCATACACAACCTAGGAATGGAAGGCATGTTTCTGAGGAGTTGGGAGGCAAGTGAGGATGCCTACGGGAGGCTGAAAGCACCCTGAATGCTAAACCTTGACCCTCACAGGTGACCCAGCAAGAATATTGTCCATGCTGTCCTCTCTTGGGGTTATTCATATTAATTTATATTCTCCCCAAACACACACACACCCCTTCTATGAACAGAAGTCAGAATTCATTTATTCATTTGCTTATCCATCCAATAATCATTTATCAGGACCTACTAAAACCCAAGCTGTGGTAGCTACTAAGAAAACACAGACTTATTGAATAACCTGTCCATTGTCTGGTGGGAGGTAGACATAGGTGATCTAGTTGGAAGAGCGGTCTGGAGCCAACATTACATTTTACATCATGTATGGTTATCAGTTTGTTAGGGCCAGGGGTGGAATGCGGTGGTTTGATTCATGTGTTTCCTCCCATAGCTTGTGTTCTGAATGCTTGATCCCCAGCTGATGGGAATTTTAGAATTGGAACCTTGTTGGAGGTTAGGGGCAAGCTTATGGGTATAATGGCCAGTTTCCCCTTGCCAGTGCTTAGCACACTCTCCTACTACTGTTGTCCATCTGATGTTGGCCTGGAGTTGATATCCAACCTCTGCTCATGCCATCAATTTCCCTGCCACCATGAAGCTTCCCCCTGAGTCTGTAAGCCAAATAAACCCTTTCCTCCACAGCTGCTTTTGTTCAGGTTCTTTCTGCCAGCAAAGAGAAAGCTGACTGCAACAGGGTGTGAGGAGCAGGGGAGAACTTGAACTACTGAGGTAGTCAGGAGTAATATTGTAAAGGGCCCTTACATATCAAGAAAGAGTTTGTTCCACACATCTAAACACATGCATCATTCATGAAATACATAACTAGCCAAGTGAGGAAGTGTACAAATATATGTTGTTCCTTGGCACCTCACACCAAAGCATGTTGTGTATGTATGTGCTGCATGTATATAGAGAATGCACAGGATGTGCAGACACAGGTGTGTGTGCAGGCAATCAAACCCATAGACAACATGGACAAACAAAGATGTACATCCTCAAACAAACAACACATCCCAAGACATACAAATACACAGGTATACACATCTGTAGAGCCACAGTTAAACATGTAAGAAGCGCACAGGCCCAGACACATAGAATCCCAAATACTCAGAGCACAACACAAACAGGGTTTAAACAACACACACATGCCTGCCTACCTTCCGGTTTGTGCCATTGAGCAGTATGGTCTCGATGCGGTCATAGAAGGCATCCACCCAGTAGAGGCGCCCAGCTGGGATGTCCAGGCTTAGCCCATTGGGCCAAAGCACTGTCTTGGAGGTGACAAAGATATCTCGGTGTGAGCCGTCCATCCAGGCCCTCTCCAGCCGCCCTCGCCGGCTGTCCTTGGGGTCTTCCTCCCAGTCTGTCCAGTACATCCACCTGTGAGCAGTGACTGGTCAGTATCACAATGGCCACCCTGTGATTCCAGTCCACAGGTGGAGTCTGGAGCCCTTTCCAGAGTATTCTGGTGTGTTACCCTTGCACCAAACATTTCATTTACTCAGGCCTCCATCTAACAAATGTTTGCTGAATGCCTGCTGTAAGCTGGGCAAACTTCTGGAATTCAAGGGTCTCAAGCAGAGACCAAGGCCTCCCACTCCACATGGAGTTCACAAAGAAGGTCATGCCTGAGAGTGCTAAAATCAGGAGGAAGTGCTGGAGAGACAGCTCAGTGATTAAGGTACTAATGACCCAGGTTCGATTCCCCAGTACCCATGTAAAGCCAGATGCACAAGGTGGCATATGCACCTGGAGTTCAGTTGCAGTGGCTGGAGGCCCTGGCATGCCCATTCTCTCTCTCTCTCTGTCAGTCTGTCTGCCTCTCTAAATAAATAAGGAAGAAAATGAAAGTGATGGGATGGTGTGATGCCAGATGGCAGGTAGGGGGGAACATCAGAAAGAGTAATGGGGACGGCTTCTCTGAGGAGGTAGCATTTGAGCTAAGACATGATGGTGAGAAGAAACCAGACATGCTCGCAGCTGGGAGCTCTAGAGGGCAGGCATGGGGACAGAGTTGCTGAGTGTAGGAAGCAAGGTATAGATTCGGGCAGACAAGTACCACGCAGATCCAAAAGGCAGGGCTATTCAGGGATAAAGGTAGGTAGGTAAGGGGAACCCACAAAGGGCTCTGAGATGGAAGAGGCAGGAATAGATGTCTGTGATGTATTCTGGCATCATTCCCATTGCCCCAAAGTACCCTGCTTCAACCCCCTCCCCTGCTCTACTGCCTCCTCCCCCAATCCTTTCCAGCTCCTCCCATCCCGAGCCTGAGAGAACTCACCCATTGAGTGGATCCACAACAATGGCCCTGGGGTGCGTCATCTTGCCCTCAATTAAAGTCTTTCGGGTCTGAGCAGCTTTCTCCAGCCTGGCCACACTAATGGTCTTCTTAGGCCCATCATCTGTCCAGTAAAGATTGTCCCCCATCCAGTCCACAGCCACGCCCTCCACATTGTGGATGCCTGTAGCGGGGGAGAAGGTATTGAGGGAGAGCCTTAAAGGGAGTTCTAAGGTGTCCCTGCACCTTGGGTGAGTGGGGAGAGGAGGCTGGGGGAGGGATACAGAAGACCACTTGAGCTGTCGAATGCTAGGCAGTCTCTCAACACTACACAGCGGGGGCTGGAGAGATGGCTCAGCAGTTAAGGCACTTGCTTGCAAAACCCAATGGCCTGGGTTCTATTTCCCAGTACCCACATAAAGTCAGATGCACAAAGTGGTGCATGTATCTGAAGTTCATTTGCAGTGGCAGGAGACCCTGTCACACCCATACTTACTCTCTCTCTCTCTCTGTCTGCCTCTTTCTCTGTCTCTCTTCTTCAAATAAATAAATAAATAAAATATTTAAAAAAAAACAACTCCTAAACAGGGCAACCAAGAAACTATGTGGCTGACGGGCTCTTGCATGAGGGCATGCCTAGGCCTGTGCTTGGGTGGACAGCTGAGGCAATACACACTGGCCCCAGGTGGTGTGACGTCACATACGGGGATTAAAAATCCTGAACTCACAAAATGAATAGATGAGGAAGTGATTTTTTTCACTTAGCCAAAGTTTCCCCTTTAAATCCTTTAAATAGAAGTGCTCCTGGTACAGGGAACCCCAATCTTTTCCTGAAGAGGACCTACTTTTGATTTCCTCTAGTCCTCTGACTGCTGACTGCTGAGGTTCTCCGAGCTCTACTGGAGGGTGGGGAGCAAGGCACAGGGTGGTGACTGGTCCCAGCCAGACTGACTGGTTAGGGAGCCAGATCCTAAGGCCCCAAATGTAAAAGTGCAAGTTTGGGGCAAAACACGTAGAGCCCTGGAGCCTCCCTGGGGACGGTTCTGAAGCTCATGCATGGTGGGCCTGCCAAAGCAGCGCACAAGGAGAAACAAGTCACAGAACAGTTTGCTCAGGCCCTGTCAGTGTGCAGGTTTTGGTGGTCATGAGATCTATCACATACCCTGTGTGTGCACGTATGTGTGGGTTTGCTCTGCTCTGCTGTGGCTGGCCTGGCTCTGATTCAGGGCCTCAGGCCTCTCTCAGCTGTGTGCTCCATAGAGCTCCAGGGCTCTAAGCCAATGGAAGAGAGACCCTGAGTGTTCCCAAGGGCTGGCCAAGGACAGCCCACGCTGCCTAACCCATCCATCCTCCTGTCTCTTTTTGACTCAGCCAAGAAAAGGGTCACACAGAGGTCAACCTGTCTATTCCCCTCATCTCCATGCCAACCAGCCCAGCCAGCCAGTCAGCAGGGGATTCTCCATGCTGAGAGGACACTGAGAGATGCTGAGGCCCCCTGATGGCTTCCTGTCCTGGGCACCACATCCCTCAGGAGTGCTACCCACACGCTTCCCACTTCCGATGCCTGTACCTTCCTTCAGGATGGTTTCCCGCTCAGTGCCATCAATCTTCTGGCGGCCGATGAGGTAGCTGGTGGTATCAGCAAAGTAGATGAACCCAGTTTCGGCATGAAAGTCCAGGGCCCGGGGGTTCATAAGGTTCTCAATGGGGATCATGTGCTCGTCTGGGACCTTGGCCCCCATGTCCATGCCCCGGATGATACCTGGCCGGCCCTTGCCATACACGAGGAATAGCTCATGCTCCGGTTCTGGAAAAGGCACAAACAGGGCACAAAGTCACACATACACAAAAGCACCATTCCAACTTGGAGCTTGGAACCGATGTGATGCAATGCCGTAGCTGTGTTGTGTCAGGAGATATGGGGCAGGCAAGGCTCTGAGTCAGTTGGAGAAAACATGTCGACATGTTCAAGTCTAGATCCAGGGCCACTGTGTCCTGGAAGTTTGACATGTACAGCCTAGGGTGGGAAATAGGGGAAGGGAAGACTGTTTTCACTTAAGTGTTCACTGTTCAGTAGTGAAATTCATGGCCTAAAGGGAGTACTTTCAAAATATGCTGGAATCTAATCACTTTCCACCACTTCCTCTGCCACCATCCTGGTCTAAACCACATCGCTTCTTGCCCACACTGCTGAAATAGCCTCTTGGCTTCTTCCCTGCTGCCCAGCCTCCACCCAGCAGCAGCACAAGTTTATACAACGTGAATCCAATCACATCATTTCTCTTGTCCACAGCTGCCATGGGCTTCTTGTCCCAGTTAGAACAAAACCCAACCTTTCTATCTGGCTCGCTTCACTCACACCACACCACTCAGCCCTGCTGGCCTTCTCACATTGGCCTCTGGGCTTTGTGAAGGTTCATTCTCCCTGTCAGAACTGCTCTCCTCTTAGGCAGTTACACGATGGCTACCTTGCTTCACAGAGCGCTTGGCTCAAATACCACATCCTCAGAGAGAAGCCCTCCCTGCCATCCTAACTGTACTGTTTTATTTTCTTCACACACTCAGCGCCATCTCAAGTTATGTTTATTTATGTTTCCTCAACTACCCCACAAGTTCCATGAGGTCAGGGAAATGATCTGTCTTGTTCACTGCTGAATCCTCCCTGCCAGAACAGTGCCAACGCACAGTGAGTGCTCACTAGACACTTGTGGCATGAATGATCAAATGAATGAATGGTTTACAGACTCGTGGAGCCCAAGTTCAGTGGTGGAAGCAGCCCTGCTCTTGGATGTGGGCTCAAGCTGTCTTTGCTCTTCATTCTTCTGCATCTAGGCAGAGGTAGTGGGGCTGCCAAGGAACATCTGAAGACACCCTCCGAGTCCCCACCCCAGCAGACCCACCCATTCTAATCACTCACTTTTGCAGGACTTCCCATCACTTCCCAGGCTGAAGCCCGAGCGGCACCGGCACGTCCGTGCCTTGTGGCTGTTGGCCAGCAGGCAGATGTCAGAGCAACCGCCTGGCTTCCCATACTGGTCATTCTCACAGGCATGGCTCCGCACTGGGGACAAGAGGAGAGTTTTCAGTGTCCTTTGGGCCCCTTCAGAAGGCTTTCTGTTGGGGTCTTTGTGGCCATTGCCCCATTTTAGGATTTGGAAGCCATAGGACTGGGGTTCCTCTAACTCCATCAAAACCTAGTCCCAGGCTCTCAGGTGGGGGCTTCACTGGTCTGGGGACAGAATCCTTGAAAGGGAACTGGGAAAGACAGACTGGGAGAAAGAAGTTTTGTGGGAAGAGGAACAGGCTACAGGTGAAAATGAGGGGCCAGCTTGGTAGCTTGGGGGGGATGGCTAGAAAACACTCTTGGTATTAAAGAATCAGGAGTCTCCATGGGATAATCCCTTGAGGAGCTGGGATCCAGAGTTTAGAGTTCTGTCAAGGGGAAGCCAACTTTTGAGGAACCATGGAGCCTGCTTACCTCGGGGTTGACGCCGCTGGTGGTAGATGTGGAGAGCACCACCCTTGTCCACACGGGTGACAACCTGATACTCGGTGCTGTTAAAGCGGTTCACCCGAATCACGCTCGTTTTCTGTTGGGCATTGGCGTTGTCCGAGTTGGTGGCATAGAGATAATTCTCAAACACAGTCAGGCCATACAGGTGCTCAATCTGAGAAAGGGAGCATTGGTCAAATTAAGATGAGAAGGGACTCCTCCTCTGCCTCCGCAGCCCCGCAAATGCTATCATTTGTTTTTGTCAGTTCACCCTCCAGTTTTATTTAACTCAACAATTTATATCTGTCTCCTCTCCTCTTGCTGGACTATCCTGTTCAGGAGATGTCAAGATCCACCCATCCCTCACAGAACATCTCTATAGAATTTATGGAATATACCAGGAGATGGTCTCTGCTTGTACGTTCTGCACCTGCTGTGGTGATGTGGGGGCCTGTGATACCCAGTCTACCCCTTGAGGGCAACTATGTCCTCACAGAATTAGGCAATCAGTAGATGCTTTAATGATTTTCAACTGAGTTAAGAGTTGGGTCCGGAGCCGGGCGTGGTGGCGCACGCCTTTAATCCCAGCACTCGGGAGGCAGAGGTAGGAGGATTGCCTTGAGTTCAAGGCCAACCTGAGACTACAGAGTGAATTCCAGGTCAGCCTGGGCTAGAGCGAGACCCTACCTCAAAAAAAAAAAAAAAAAAAAAAAAGAGTTGGGTCCTAACACAGCTTGCCTCCAGAGCCCAGCTCTGGGTGGACATGAATAAGTACACTTCCCAAGCAATCTTAGGAAAGTCCTTCTTGACCACATTTCTTATCCTGGGTGGCCAACTGTTCCAATGTGGCCAAGACTAAGGGGTCTATATGGCTGTGGGCTTTCAAGGTTAAATCCAGAAATCCCAGGCTAAATCCCAGGAATGGTCACTCACCCTAACTACTCTGGAGCTGGAGGTGCCAGTTCTGAGCAGCAAGGCTTCTTGGCTGGGTTCAAGTTTATTGCTCAGTTGTGTAACCTCTGGCAAGTCACCAAACATCTTTTTTTGGGGGAGGGGGTTGAGGTAGGGTCTTGATCTAGCCCAGGCTGACCTGAAATTTACTACGTAGTCTCAGGCTGGACTCAAACTTACAATGACCCTCCTACCTCTGCCTCCTGAGTGCTGGGATTAAAGGTGTGTGCCACCACACCTGGCTTACACAAAACATCTTTGAACCCTGCTTTTTCAACTGCCTGCTCATCTCCCTGGGATAATTTTAAGGATCAAATGAGAAAAAGGAAGTAAAAGGTAACTAACTTTAAATGACTTCCCATTTGAGTAGAGACCATATCCTTTCCTTTCCCTGACAAGTTCCTGCTGCCCATTTCCACCACTTACTAGGAGCCCTAGAGATTATTTTCTTTGCAAAGGTTTCCCACTCACCAAAGGCCCTGGCTAGTACTTTCCCCGGAATAACCTCTGACAAAATCCCCCTCACCAGGATGCCTTGGATGATGGTCTGCCGGCCTTTGCCCTCGTAGTCCACCACCTCAATGTAGTCCAGATAGGCATCAGCCCAGTAGACAAGACGGCTGACCAGGTCCAATGTGATGCCATGAGGAAACACGATCTTGCTATCCACCAGCTTGGTGCGGTTCTGTCCATCCATATCACACCGTTCCACCTTGGGGATCTGCCCATAGTCAGTGAAGAACACCTTCCTGTGGGAAGACATGTGTTATATGGGGTCTGGATATTGGAACCCTGTTTCCCACTATAGCGCCTGCCCCCCTTTCCAAGGCCTGCCACGCTCACCCCATGGCAGGGTCCAGGGCGATGCCCTTGGGATTGTAGAGCTCCAGGTCTAGCAAAGTGACACATGTGTCCCCATTTCGGTTGCAGACAAAGATCCTATCATCGATGTCATCCACAAAGTAGAAGTTTCCTGTCAGCCAGTCGATAGCCATCTGTTCCACGTCTGGAGAGTGAAGGAAAGAGTGCTGCTGCAGAGCCTTCACCTGTGAGCACACCTTCTCTCACCCTGTCGCAGCCATCTTTCCCTGAGCTTCCGTGGGTGTTCCCAGCAGCACGGCACTGTCTAATAATGTCTGCCATGTTCCCACTTATCTGGTCTCCCAAACAGAAGCCATTTTGAAGTGTCCTCAAAATGCCCCCCCCCCCTGTCTAGGCTTAGGGTTTTCATGAACGAGAGTAGCTGGGTAAATGTTGGCTGACTGATAGGATTCTCTTACTCTAACCTCACCTTCAACAGGAAGGAACTATCTTGGAGTGACAAAAGGTGAAAAGACAGGCCTTTTAGCACATTCCAGTATTTTGAAATATCTCATTTTACTTGAGATAAGAGCACCCAGACTAACTAAAAAGTAACATATCTTTGCCTTTAACTGGGCTTTTATGGTAAATCTAATTATCTAATGCTAATCAGAAGTACTGACTTGAAGCTGTACATTTTGCATTAATTTAAAAGAGGAAAATCAAGCTGAGGGTGATGGCTCACATCTGTAATCCCAACACTTGGAAGACTAAAGTAGAAGGAGCACCATGAGTTTGAGGCCAGCCTGGGCTACTGAATGAATTCCAGGTCACCAGCATAGGCCTCAAAAAGAAGAAAAGAAAATCAAAATGCACATAAATAAACCAAGCTTGAAAGAAAAATATTTCAAAAAAACGGGGTCTACACAGGGTAACACAAGATTGGGCCACAAGGCTGGGACTCAGTAACACAAACTTCCTCTCTCTACTCGCCCCCACATCCCTGTTTCTCTCACATTCCTGTACTTCAATTTCCTAAGGAGGATCAGATGGAATGGGAAATTACAGGTTTGAGACAGAGTCTAGAAGGAAGGCCAAGAAAGCACCCTAGAGACTAACCAAGAATAACTCAGAAAGAGAGTGGGCTTCAGGAGGGTACAGGTGGGAGACAGTCGCTAGAAGCCATGGAGAAGGAAGAGGCTCAGAAGGGCCAAGGAAAGGAGGGAGGGGCAAGGACGATGAAAATATAAGTGCTGAACACTCTGGGGATAGCGACCCCTGCTGGCCTCCTCCCTAGGACCCCCCTGGCTTCCACCATCCGAGGTCATGGTCTGGCAAACTAGGAAGGTCCCATCAGTGAGTGACTTTCTGGGACTCCTTGAAATGATCTCCACCAAGTTCCTTAGCAGATAAAGAAGTCTTTGCTCACTGCCTGCCTTTGGCTAAAGCTTATCCTACACTACTCATGCTCAGTCTAATGGGAATCACCCTGCCTCGCAACTGCAGGCTCAACTCCTTCCTAATCCTCCCTTTCTCCCCACAGAGATTCAGGGTTATTTCCTAATAGTGGGAGGGGGTAAAGGGAAGAGGAACGTGGCTCCCAAGGAAGTTGGCTGGCGGGTCACTGACTCACAGTCACAGGACTGAGGCTGGGTGGGGGGAGCAGTCACTGGAAGCCCTCATGAATGGTTTCCTCTTCAGGTCCCCTCTGGTGAACTCCACCCTGAGACGACTGGAGAACGAGGTCAGAGGGATGAGGTGTCACCCCTTTAAGTGCTGACACATCCCCAAATCCAGCCACTATGTCCTCTGGGCCCCCAGGGCTGTCCCATCCTGGCAAGATGGGACAGAGGCCCAAGCCATGGAGGAAGTGGGTCCACTGCAAGAGTTAAGGCGACCAAGCTGCCCCACACACTGTTACCACAGAGAAAGCAGCTTAAAATGAAGTCGCTGGGCTGCCTCCAAAGGAAACTCAAGTCCCAAAGCAGGGACCTGCCTGTGGCCCCAGGCAGCCAGCAGGATGGCTGAAAGTCAAACAGGGCTGTGTGCCCTGTACTTGGTGGGCACGGCAGGGGTCTGGGGGCTCCTGGCACGTACATGAAGATCATCAGTCAAAACTGTTTTCCCAGCACCAGCTGGCGCAAAGGGCCTTCTCTTCAATTTCCTCAGGCTTCCTTGAGTCACTGCCCAGCCTAGGGGCTGGCAACAACCTGGACCTTCACTCCCCCCAACTGTTCCCTTGGCAAGAGGGGAGAAGACTGCAGAGATTCAATGCCTCCATCCCAGGTGCAGCTCCCTATTCATTCCCCAAAACCATGGGACCGGACAGCCTGAGAGCCCAGTTCCTGCTCTGCATCCCCTCCCACTTCCAGGAAAGATGTCCTGCTCTCAGATATTTACCCTTGGCTGGGCTCTCCTCCCCTAAGGCCAAGCAGGGCCCCACTCAGAAAGCCGGTGAGGAATTGGCAAGAACTGGAGTCCCCAGCCTGCCTGGCCTCCCCTTTGGTATTTTTGCAGCTGGAGACTATTAGTTGTAAGCAAAAATCCTTTGTTATCCAACCCCCTCCACCACGTTATTTTCCTCTCTCCTAAGTTCAGATTCCTCTGCCTGCCCCAAAACACGAGTTCGTGCACGTGTACATACAGGCACATACACAAGTCACCACTCCAAAGTTGTGCAGAGATGAAGTAAAATTGGGAGGCCTCCAGGGCTCACCCATGGGTGGTCTCTGGGCCACTTGTCTCAGTCCTATGGCTTGGGGTTCCGGTGGAGTACTGGGCTATTGTCTACAGCACCTAGACTCCCCAAACCTAGATGGTAAGAGCTGAGCATGGTGACATACACCTGTAATCCCAGCACTTAGGACGATCAGGAGTGTAAGGCTAACCTTGGCTACATACTGAGTTTAAAGCCAGGCTGTGCTACAAGAGACCATATCTCAAAAACAAACAAAAACCATCAACTGGGTTGGGATGTAATAACTCAGTTGGTGGAGTGCTTGTCTAGCATGCACAAGACCCTGGGTTTAATCCCCAGCATCAAATATACTGGGTGTATGGTGACACACAGGCCAGCAGTCCCAGCATTCAGTGAGGTGGAGACAGAAGGCTCAAAGTTCAAGGTTCTCCATGACTAACTACATAGAGTGCCTGAGACACATGAGATCCCTATCTCAAACCAACCAACCAACAACCAAAACAAAACAAAAAACCCAGGAGGGTAGCTGTGCCTTATGTGCCAGTCTTCTCAGGGCTGACCTGCCCCAGAGTACCCTCCCACTCTCCTACCCTCCAGAGGAGCTCAGGCCAAAGGCTTCAAGCCTTAGAACAAATAAATAATAAACTCCAGGGGAAGGAGGGATCCTGTGTTGAGGGATGAGCTTGGTGGTGATCTTGTGAAGAAATGAAGCTTCCAGCACAAAGAGGGAAGGCTAGGTGTTGTGAGAAGGATGTGTGAGTCAGGAGCAAGACCACAGCTTGCCTGTGATGTCGCAAAGGACTTTCAGTTCCAGGCCCCAGAATAGACCCGGGATGTGTTTGTGAGTCCTAGAGCCCTCTTGGCAATCCCAACCCCAAAACTTAGTTGACGGTACCATCAACAACAGTTTTTCTCAAGTTCTCCATCATCCACATTGCTCAAGAGGTATTTCCTAAATACTGGTTACTTTCAAATGCATGGTTATAGTCACTTTCTCTGAAATAAGAAAATCTGGAGGAAGAACCCTCTATGCCTTGAGAAAAGGTCCTAACACTCTAACACATCCACACGCCCAAAGATTGAAGAGCAAGGTGGAAGTCCCTTGATGGGGAATAAGAACCCAATTTCTACCCTGGCCACAACCCTAAGGGTCACACTGAATTGTGGCCCTTATTCTAGCCCACCTTGCCCACTTCCACAGCCATGTGTGCCCTGGGTCCTGCTGGGCTTTGGCAATGACAGCCTTGGTTGAATTCTGGTTCTTGTTACCTTCCACCTGGAACTGGTCCTCAGTCTCCGAGTTTTTCCTCATTGGTACATTAAGGATACTTAGTCCATCATGAGCACTCTGTATGTGAGCTATTATTGTTTAGGCCACTATCTGCCTCACACCAACCCCAACCTTTCTCACCTTCTCAGTGAAGACTGTGCCTCTAGCCAGAGACCTATGGCCTCCTGACTGAAAGTGGGTCCTCCAGGGAGGCAGCTGGTGGTCAATATCTACTGCTCGTTTACCAGCTAAGTTTCAAGTGAAGGTTTCCCACTAAAAGGAGCTATCCCAATTGGTAGGTGCTTCCCCTACATGAAGGAGTTTTACCTATAGGAAGGAATTTTACAGGAAGGAGTATTCTGCACTGGAAGAAGTGTCCCCACTTGAAAAGAGCTTTCCTTACTGGAAAAAGCTCCAATGACCTCAGGAGCCTGTTTCATCATGGCCTGTTGATCTATGGGAGGGCAGGCGCTGCCCTTCATCTCTGTTCCTGGCGCCAGACACACACGTATTGATTCATTTAACAAATGTTTACTGAATACTGAGTTCTCTGTTGTCTTAGAGCTGGGGGCATCACTCTGTCATTGGGATTCTTTCTGGGCTTCAGGATTCCCCAGGATAGTGGCAGGGGGTGGTCTGAAATCCCACTCAGGGTTCTGGCTCCAGGAGCTGAGAGGCTGATCAAGTCTATGCGGAGACAGCTCAATTGACGAAATGCTTACCTCAAAAACATGAGGACCTGGGATCAATTCCAAAAATCCTATGGAAAAGTGCTTGTAACCCCAGAGCTGGGCAAGTGGATACCCAAGGCTTGCTTGTCAGCCAGTCTAGCCTAACTAGCAATCTCCAGAGCACTAAACAACCTTGTCTAAAAAAAAAAAAAAAAAAAGGTGGATAGTGTATTTGAAGAATAACATCTAGCCGGGCGTGGTGGTGCACACCTTTAATCCCAGCACTCAGGAGGCAGAGGTAGGAGGATCGCCATGAGTTCGAGGCCACCCTGAGACTACATAGTGAATTCCAGGTCAGCCTAGGCTAGAGCGAGACGCTACCTCGAAAAACCAAAAATAAATAAATAAATAAATAAATAAATAAATAAATAAATAAATAAATAACATCTAAGGTTGTCCTCTGGTCTCCACACTCATACACACACTAAAAATAAGAGTCTGAGGAACTGGAGAGGAGACTGTAAGCAGACCTGGTAGCTTAACTAAATGATGTGGCTTCATGCTCCTGTTTGCTACCAAGCCCTGACTTCAGCTATGCTGGGTTTCATTAGTAAGTAATAATGTGTTACCTCTTTCCCCTGAGCACCCTTCTGCCCCTGCTTGTACATCCATCCAACAGGTCCCTGAGTAGCATTTCATCCAAGATCCCAGATGAGATGCCAGTATGCTTGCTCTGCCTGTCTTGGGATCTTTGTGCTATTGAGAAATTCTCACTGGGCTCTGATAGATGTCTGTCTTTTTAGGTTACTTCTCTTGGCTTGAAAACAGGGACTATGATGCTGGGGATAGGCTGGGTGAGGAGGCAACTTCAAGGAGACATCAGGGGAGCCAAGGTAAGGGCTAGATCTAGGCCTGGAGATCTGTGTAGCTGGCACTGTGGGGAGGGGGAGGAACAAGAAAGGTGACTAGAAAACTGGGAAGGGAATTGGGAAGCCAAAGTGCCAGGATGTGGGGGGAGGGGTTAGGTGGAAGAGTAGAGTAACTAGACCTCCTCCAGTATTCTGAAACATGATGTGTCAGAAAGGCCAATAAAGGGAGTGCTTTTCCACATAGAAACTCTGGTAGTGGTCTATTTGTTTTTGTGTGGTATTTTGAGATAGGGTCTCACTCTGTAGCTCAGGCTGACCTAGAATTCACTAGTGATCCTCCTACTTCAGCCTCCCAAATGCTAGGAGCCACCACTCCCACCTTCTGGAATTATTCTGTAAGCATGTGACAAGGGCTAGGAGGGACTGGGGTTCCCAGTGCAGTGGGGAGACTGCTCCCCTTTCAATTCATCACAGACTCAGGGGAGTTGCTAGCTGCCCCATATCTATCTCCCCTCTAGTAAAATCACTATTCCATTTCCTGTTGTGATTTTAAAAATACACACTGGAAAAAAAATACAAAGAGAGAGAAAAGTGAAGTTGGCCAGCTGGACTTGGGGACCCATTTCGCAATCTTGCTGCCTACAGCATATGGGACCTTTTCTGGGCCTCCACATCCTTCCCCCGTGCAACACGGTCCAGGGAGGGAAATCTAAGGCCCTTGAAGACCCCCAGGCCACCATCTCACACAAAGTCAACACTAAGTGACTTCAGCAAACCCTATTTCCTTCCAGGCTGCTCGCTACTGAAGCCTCACCACACTCAGCTTCCCAGGGCCTCATCCTTCTGCCTCAGAGCTGAAGGGAGGACAGGCTAGAGGACCTCAGCTGAGGTAATTCAGGGAACAAGGGACGTGATCACCAGTCCTGACATTGCAGTGTGCCAGCCACCACACCTGGCTACTAAAATCAATTCCCTTTTCTTATTTTTTTTCAACCTAAACAATCTACATAAAGCCACAGATTGAAAGTCAAGCATAGTGGCTCATGTCTGTAATATTAGTATTTAGGAAAGCAAGGCAGGAAGAACTTCCATTATTTGAGGCCAGTCTGGGCTACAGAGTAAAATCCTGTTTCAAAAGTAAATAATCTGGGCTGGAGAGATGGCTCAGAGGTTAAGATGCTTGCCTGCAAAGTCTAATGACCCAGGTTCGATTCCTCAGTACCCACATAAAGCCAGATGCACAAAATGGCCCATGCATCTGGATTTCGTTTGCAGTGACTGGAGGCCCTGGTGTTCCCATTCTGTCTGCTTGTCTCTCTCTCTCTCTCTCTCTCTCTCTCTCTCTCTCTCTCTCTCTCTCTCTCTCTCTCTCTCTCTCTCCTGGGCTGGAGGGATGCCTCAATGGTTAAGGTGCCTGGATTTGATTCCCTAATACCCACATAAAGCCAGATGAACAAAGTGGCATGCATCTGAGGTTTGCTTGCAATGGCAAGAGGCCCCTGAACACTCATTTCCCCTCCACCCCCGCTTGCAAATAAATATTTTAAAAAATAAATCTGGGGGCTGGAGAGATGGCTCAGAGGCTAAGGCACTTGCCTCCAGTGCCTAAGGCCCCAGGTTCAATTCCCCAGTACCCACATATGCCAGACCCACAAGGTGGTAGCCCTGGTGCTCTCTCCCTCCCTCCCTCCCTCCCTCTCTTTCTCTCTCTCTCTCTCTCTCTCTCTCTCTCTCTCTCTCTCTATTTCTCTGCTTGAAAATAAATAAATAAAATATTTTTTTAAAAATCTGGGCTGAAGAAATAGCTCAGTGGTTAAATTCACTTTCTGAGGGCAAGGCCACCAGAGTTCAAATCTCCAAATCCCACATAAACAACAAGGGACACCCGCAACCCCAGTCTCTCAGGGGAGTAGAGACCAGAGAATCCTCAGATCCCAACAAGTTCTGGAATCAGTAAAGAGACTCGGGCTCTGGCCACCTGAAGTGAGCACCCTATACACACATTCCACATTACATACACGCTCAAGCAAAAACAGTAAGTAATCTAATAATAAAGTCATAGATTTGACATTCTAGTTATAGGAGTTTCTAATAATAGTATCAGATAAAAACATAACTCTAAAGCCAGGCTTGGTGGCACAAGCCTGTAATGCCACCACTTGGGAGATGGAGGCTGAAGGATCAGAAGTTCAAGGGCATGAACTCCCCTGCCTCAACACCCCAAACAAACAAACAAACACCCTTTTAAAAGCCTGCCTAGGGGCAGGGGAGATATCTCAGTGGTTAAAGGCGCTCGTCTGCAAAGGCTGCCAGCCAATTTTGACTCCTCAGCACCACATAAAGCCAGGTGCAAAAAGTGGCGCATGTGTCTGGTGTTCATTTGTAGTGGCAGGAAATTTTGGTGCAGTGCCCCCATACAACTGAAAATTTTTAAAAAATTAAAACATTTAAAAAGCTTATTCCACCCACCACGACTCAGGGAACTGAGCGGAAGAGGGGGCGGAAAGATTGTGAGAGCCGTGGTGGGGGAGACTGTCCGGAGGCATGGCACCCATCAGTAACAACACACTTGGGCCAGGAAGACCGGGATGAGTACTAAGATATACAGGATCCCTTGCCACAAGGACTAATACAGACAGCCCACGGAGGAGGATATACAA
>PVHP010000465.1:0-20545 GCA_004024765.1 Zapus hudsonius | reverse complement strand
CTTATTCATGCTGAAATTAAGGAATAGCCACTTTGGAAAAGGTGGGATTGAACACCAAAGGGCTGGTCTCAGTGTTTGATAGGGTTTTCTCTTCTTAATCTTTAAAAAAAAAATTAAGGCTGAGGAGATGGCTCAGTGGCTATTAGTCACTCAAGCTTGGTTGATTTCTTGGGCCCCACATAAAAAAGCCAGAAGCTGGGGCAGGCTTCTGTAATGCCAGCACTCTGAAGCCAAGATGGGAGGCAGAGACAGGAAAACTTCCCAAAAGCTCTCAGCGAGCTCGGCAAAGAGCAACAACAGCAGAGAAAGATCAAGAAAAACCCTGCCTCAATGGGGTGGACAGAGAGGATGGACCCCAAATTTGTCCTGTAACGTCTACAAGCACACTGTGGCACACATATGCCTGCACTTTCACACATAAACACACATATGTAGCATATACACAAAAATAAATTAATTAAAAAATACTGCAATATCATTTTCTGTATTGCTCAGTCTGGTCTCAAATTCTGTCAGATCAAGTCATTTAAACACCATCAACTTAACCTTTACTTTTCTTTTTCCCCTTCCTTCCTTCCTTCCTTCCTTCCTTCCTTCCTTCCTTCCTTCCTTCCTTCCTTCCTTCCTTCCTTCCTTCCTTCCTTCCTTTCTTCCTTCCTTTTCTTCCTTCCTTTCTTTCTTTTTGTAGTGCCAGGGACCAAACCCAGGGCCTGCCACTGAGCCATACCCCTTGTGATGGTTAGGTTTTGTTGTCAACTTGGATCTTTTTAATTATCCTGGGTGGGCTCTGAGGATGTTTACATGAAGGCAGCTTCTCAGCCAGGGGCAGGATGTAAAGAAGCTCAAAGAAGCTATAAGTAAACATCCTTTCCTGTGTGGGCCATGCAGGAAGGATATTCCAGAGACTCAGGAAGCCATTAAGTCTGGGGAAGGACTGTAAGACCCCACCCTAAGGCTATAAAAAGGGGAAGAAATTCTCTCCTTGGCTCTCCTACCTGTTTGCTCTTCCCTGTTCTGTGTGTGGTGTAGGTAATGGGTTTTTCTCTCTGCTCGGACCTGTGAAAGAGGGCCAGCCTCTTTCGCTGTTACGGAACTTCCCCTCAATCTATCAATAAATACTTTCCTCCCCCAACTTGTGCCTGGTTTGGAGATTCATCCCAGCGGCGTGTGGCTATGACACCCCCCCCCAGCCCTCTTCCCTTCTCTTTGGTTCGTCATCAAGTTCTTTAATCATGAACTTGGAGCCTTAGGCCTCCCAATCCACTGGCAGCAGAAGGAAGGAGGAGGGCCTGGACTATAATCTCAGGTGGGAAAAGAAATCACCCAACCCAGTCTAGGCCAATGCAATCCTGGGCCTGGAGAACACAGGTTTAGCAGCCTGCCTCATCTGAGGGAAGAAGTGCTGGGCCTTGAAGAGGGCTCTCAGGACTCAGAGCAGACTCAGTCCCCAAGCCTTAAGACCCATGTGAACTAGACTTGCTTCCTGCCCTCCTTCCTTCTTTCTATTCTATTTCTGTTCCCAGAGTTCTTTCTGGGGCAGGCTCCTTCTCCCCACACCAGCAACCATCTTCACTGGCTCCAACACCTCTCAACTGAGGCCCAGTCCCCATCCTCACCCCTCCCTCATTCTCTTGCTTGGGGCATGGCCTCAGGGGTCCCACAGAGGACACAGTCACAAGGAAAGATGGGAAGATTACAGGGAGGACTACCCTAGAGGACAGTGAGTGGCCTTTTACTTCATCCTCCAGGGAGCTAATTATAAGCCAGCAGCCCCCAATGCAGGTGAATACCTGGGCCCTCAGGCTCACCCACTCCAGGGGACAAGCCTCCTACTGGGGAGGGGGGATGAACTAGGGGCTGGAGGAGGGTACTATGGAGAGACACTGCCAACATCCTCAACTCAATAATTAGTTTGTGGGATGAGAGCAAAACAACCATCCTCAGGGTGACAGCCAGACATTCTGGCGTCAGGGGTGTGGGATGGGGGCGGGGCAGGGAAAAGGGACAGAAGCTGGGGCAAAAGGAACCCCACTTATTCACCCCTTAAACATCCCCCCCCAAGAACCTGAATCTCTTCCAGATTCCTGGACTCCGCCCCAGAGGCCCAGTAAGTCCAGCAGCTTTGGAGACAAGGCAAATCTGTTTGCCAAGGGAGGGATATCTGCCCAAGGTTACTTCCTGCTTCTCTGGTGAGGAAGTAAGGACAAGAGCCCAGGCCAGAGCAGAAATTGAAAAGGTTCCCATCAGGGCACCTCACAGCCACCTAATTTAAGTACTATCTGGCCCTGAGGCAGGGCTGGAGAAGGGATAGCCACACTTCTATACCCAAGCATGGCAGTGGACTAGGAACAGAGGCAAGACAGCTGTCTCATAGGGTCTTGCCCTAACCTCACTCTGTTGGCCATGAGTTCCTTGAGCTACCTTCCCTCAAGTACTTGGCAGCTCTCAGTCCAGCACCCACATCTGATTACATGGGAGCTTCAGACAGCCCAAAGACACTGTCCGGGAGGCTGTGAGAGTCAGAGGCTGGTGTGTGAGCCCTATCAGGTGGCCACAGAGAGTGAGGGTCTCCTCTGCTCTGCTTTGTCCTAGGACCACCACCCTCTCTCTCCCAGAATGAATCCTTTGTAACCTCCTGGGACCTTGACTTTTCTGTGTGATCTTCACAGGAACTGAAGAAAGGAATTTGCAGACCTTCTAAGAGGACTGGGGTGTAGTTCAGCAGGAGATTACATGCTTAGCAAGTGCCAGCATGGCCCTGGGTTCATCCTCAACACCATAAAATTTAAAAAGACCTAGAAAGACCCAAGTGAGTGGTACTTTATATTTACCACTAGCTCTCACTTCAGTTTATCAGATCTGGACAGACTAGCTCAAGCTTATTATTTAGATTAGAAAAACAAGACAGAGACAGGGAATTCTGGTTTACTCAAGGTCAGAGATCCAGTTACTTTGGGGGTGGTGGCAGATCAACCACAGGCCGGATTCCTCCCCACAACCCAGTGTGGCATTTCTGGGAATTGGATGGTGCCAGATGTTGACTCTAAAGCTGTTTTTGTTTGTTTGTATAACAGCATCAGAGGGAGCGTGACTGCTCCAGGCAGCGTACTGACTCCCAGCCATGCACGTGCCCAACCCATGATACCCCTTCTTCTACTCCTAAGACAGCAAAGCATGGCCTAGGGAGGAAGCCTGAATGGAAACGGCCAGGATATCCTAAAATAATCGAGCAGCTCATGGCTGCCACAGAAATGGGCTTAGAGGCCTTGGCACCCACCCAGTGGTGAGAATTCCTTTCTGGCATGCCCCTGAGGGAAAGGATGGAACGTGGTAACATGGTGGCCCACACCAAGGCAGACCTGGACTCCTGTGTCTTCAGCTGCCCAGGCTCCAGCTCCTTTCCCTAGTCCTGGCTCCTGACAAATGGGAAAACCCTCTGAGTTTAATCAACACTTCTCTCTCAGAGAAGGGAGACCCTGGTCTCTGGAGATCAACCCTTCATTGCCCTCCCAACCCTCACGTTTCCACTGAGGCCTCCTTCAGCCATGGGCCAGAAATGCAAGAGCCATCTTTGATAACTCGAAGAGTAACAGAAACATAACCATCACTCCACTCCTTCTCCAAAGAGGACATCCTGATTAGGTTCCTGCCCTAGGCGGAACTTATCCTATCTAGACCCCCTACCTCTTTTCCGAGCAGGGTCCCTCCCGCCCATCTTCCCTGCCCTCCCAGGTAGATGACTCACGGTGTAGACTGAGGGAGATGTTGATGGTGTGTTCATCCACGAAGCCCTTTAGGCCAGGCATTCGGGCACACTTGAGTTGTGTCTGGGCAGCACTGTCCCCAACATGCACCCAGCATACGGTCTCATTGGCATAGCTGAAGTCCATGGCTGTAGTCTGCCTGGTGCTGGTGGGCGTGATGGTAGACACCTGGGCTCCATTCAGGTATGTAGCCAAGATATTTTGGGAGTTGGCAATCAGTAGCACAGGGGGCCGGTCTACTGGCTCTGGAGATGGGGCAGAGAAGAGTCAGTACAGCTGGGGAGCTTGGACTTGTCAAGGCTACAACCCACTGGGAAACTGCATTGTAGATGCCTGGCTCTGTGGCCACAGGCAGCTCTACCCACCGTTCTTGGCCTTGCATGAGCGGTTGTCTGGCTGCAGCAGGTAGCCTTCCACACAGCCACATGTGAAGGAGCCATCTGTGTTGGTACAAAGCTGGCTGCAGGTGCCATATACAGAGCATTCGTCAAAATCTGCCGGGGGTTGGGGGGATGAAAGGACAAGAGTATGGTCATTTCCAGTGCAACAAGGGAAGGAATATGGGTGCCTTCAGACACCAGCCTCTGGTGGTATCCATCCATACAGCTACTTTAAAGGGCAATTTGGAAGAATTGATTACAATATAAAATGTCCAAATGTTTTTGCCCAGTACATCCAGTTTTGGAATCTACCCATCATGTGAAATGCCATCCATTCATTCAGCACATTTCTAGAGCACCTACGATGTGCCAAGTATAGAAGATGCACCAGTGGATCTGGAAAAAGTCAGATTGTTGTCCTCATGAAACTTATATTCTGATAATAAATGTTTTAAAACATATTGTGAACATAAGTGAAATGTTGTAAGCCAGATGTGGTGGCTTATGTTTATAATCCTAGCATATGGAAAGCTGAGGTAAGAGAATCACCATGATTTACAAGGCCAGCCTGGGCTACAGAGTGAGTTCCAGGTCAGCATGGACTAGAATAAAACCCCGTCTCAAAAAAAGAAACAGAGACCGGGCGTGGTGGCTCACACCTTTAATCCCAGCACTCGGGAGGCAGAGGTAGGAGGATCGCCATGAGTTCGAGGCCACCCTGAGACTACATAGTGAATTCCAGGTCAGCCTGGGCTAGAGTGAGACCCTACCTCGGAAAAAAAAAAAAGAAAGAAAAGAAAGAAAAAGAAAAGGGGGCTGGAGAGATGGCTTAGTGGTTAAGGTATTTGCCTACAAAGCAGAAGGACCCAAGTTTGATTCCCCTGTACCCACATAAAGCCAGAAGCACAAGGTGATGCAAGTGCCTGGAATTCGTTTGCAGTGGCTGGAGGCCCTGGCGCATCAATTCTCTCTCACTGTCTGCCTCTTTCTCTCTCACACAAATAAAGAAAAGAAAAAGAAAAAAGCTAGGTGTGGTGGTGCATGCCTTTAATTTGGGCACTCAGGAGGCAGAGGTAGGAGGATTGCCATGAGTTTCAAGCCAGCCTGGGACTAGAGTGTGAGTTCCAGGACAGCCTGGGGCTAGTGTGATACCCTACCTCAGAAAAAAAAAGTCACTATAATAAAGGAAGTAAAAAGTGAAGCATAGATTAGAGGGAGCAATATAAAAAAAGGAAGTGACTAGTGTTATTGAAAAAAATTAGGCAGAGGGCCTGCAGTGCATCTCAGTGGTCAGAGTGCCTGCCTGGCACCTGATCCCGGCACTGCTACATGAAAGAAGGGGGAGAAAATAGAAAGAGTATAGAAAACGCAGGTGGTGGGAGTGTGATCTTAGAGTGGTCGAGGAACGCTTCACCCAGAAGGTAGCATTTGTGCAAAGACTCAAGGAGGCAAGCTTAGAACAAAGTTTGCATTGTTTGTGACAGAGAAAAATTGGGAACATCTTACTCATCAATAGGGAGATGGCCAAGTAAACTGTGGTAATAATCCTACGTCACAGCGGTTTTTAAGAGAATGAGATCGATCTCTACATATTAACATGAAAAAAACCTCTAGAACATACTGAGGATTGAAAAATGATACCTACAAAATGGTACTATTTATACAAAAAACAAGACACACAGGCAATACTTCCAATTAGGTTTTCAGCGAGTGCATGTCTACAAACGCACAAGAGAGCCTGCAAAGAGAGCACACTGAGAGCAGACCTGACCTCCAGAGAAATGGAAAGGAACCAGACAGAAGCAAGGAGATTTGTCAAGGAAAACTTTGCTTTTAATTCTTTTTGTTTTTTGAGGTAGGGTCTCACTCTAGCCCAGGCTGACCTGGAACTCACTCTGTTGTCCCAGACTGGCCTTGAACTCATGATAATTATCTTACCTCTGCCTCCTGAGTGCTGGAATTAAAGATGTGCACCACCATGCCCAGCCCTGCTTTCATTTTTAGTGCTTTTTTTCTTTTATGTTTTTGAGACAGGGTCTTAGAACTCGTAGCAAGCTGCCTGCTTCGGTCACTCAAGTACTGTGATTACACATGAACCAACACACTTGGCTAATGCTTTATTTTTTTTAAATAAAATTTGTATCCAATCTATAATTTTAAGATGCATTTTTAAAGGTCTGGTGGAAGCAAATGGCTAGGACACATAGCCATGCCCTGGAATACCCCTTCTGAGCTGAGCCTCCCCCTCCCCCTCCCCTGTAGCCCACCCCAGCATGCAGGCACACATATCCATGCTCACATACCTTTGCAGCTCTTGCCATCTGCCTGCAGCTGAAAGCTGTTGTTGCAGTAGCAGCTGGGCCCGCTGGGCGTAGGGACACAGTTATGCTGGCAGCCCAGCCAAGAGCAGTTGACTAGGAGTTCTGCATAAGGGCAGGAGAGACACACACTCAGGCCCCTGGACCCGAAGCCACTTTTAGGCAGAAACCTGCCTCCCTTCAGTCACCCTTCCAAAACTGCTTTGAAGAAAGAGCCGTGGTGTCCAAGAGAGGGCCTTAGGAAGCAAACCAGGACACTGAAGCCCAGAGAGGGTCCAAGAGGCAGGCCCAAGGTCACACAGCCAAGCATGCTCTGTCTCTCAGGACCACCTGTGTCCTAGAAGAGGGATTCTAGTACTCTGATGTTGGGAGCAACAGGAGGGCGACAATGAATCATATTTCTTTCATGGGTCCATTATTTGTACTCAGAGGGTTACAACGTTGGCTTCAGCTGAGGGCCAAGAGCAGGCATGCAATCTCTTCTGTCCCCAGCACTGGCCTAGAAGCACCCCTCCAACTCATCCCTTGAACTCTAGGAGGCCTTAAAGAAGAGGCCCAATAGCCAGGTGGAGGAAGAGGAGGAGGAGCCAAACTGGTTCCCTGGGGATCCTTTTCCAATCTTTCTTCTGCCACTGACCCACTTCCACAGGGAAGACAGAGGGAGTGAGACAGGAGGGGGGAGAGGTGGGAGAGCAGTTGCCCCCCCCCAGACCAGCGACCCAATTAAGGCCTTGCGTGGGGCCAGGCGACTAGGCCACAAAGACCCCTTTGTCCAGCTGCCTCACACACACCCCACCACCCCCACTAGGAGAGCCGCTGCGATGCTAAGGCGTTTAAGGGACTAAGCCTGCCAGGAAGAGCTGGGCTGGGGGGCCAGGGCCCAGTTATTCTTTCTGCCCCTACTTCTACCCAAGAGCCTAAGTGCACTGCCTTTCCCAAAGGGAGAAGATATTGCCTGTTCTGGAAAACCTACAAAAGAATTTCTCTTCTGGATTGGGGGGGGGGGAGGTAGTGAGAAAGTCCATCTTCTCTAGTATCTGAGAAGGTCCAAAGCCTAGGTTCTGTGTTGGAAACAGATAAGGAAACCTGGACTCACATCACCCACAAAGAAGGGTAAGAGGGGTAATGGAAGTCAGTCCCAAGACCTTCTTTGTGCATTCCACCCTAGAAGCTTCAGATGAAATCAGCCAAAGGAAGGGAGAAAAAGTCCCCTTCTCCACGTTACCCGCCTGCCTAGGTGCAAGGATCCAGATGTGTCTCCTCACACAGTCAAATGTTTTCTAACATGTATATGGTACAGACACTTGGCCCACTCTCACTCCTATCTCTAGCCCTCCCCTAGGGTCTTGCCCTAGGGTCTTTCCAAGGCTGCCTGCTTCAGGCCTAGACCTCAGGACAGAAGACAGAGGTCACTATTTCCTCAATAGCCAGGCCTAAGGTATTGTCTCTCTTCATGTCATGGATTACTCCCAAGTTGTTCACAGTGACCCACTGGCCTTCAGGGGAAGACTGCAGAACTGGTGACCTCAGACTGAATGGCTTTCCCATCAATCACCTCTGAGGATGTAATGAGAATACTTTCAGAGTAGGAAGGACCAAAGCAGTTTTTGGGCCCCTCCAAGATATGCAATTCTTGGGGCTGGAGAGATGGCTCAGAGGGTAAGGCACTTGCCTCCAGTGCCTAAGGCCCCGGGGTTCAATTCCTCAGGACCCACATAAGCCAGACCCACAAGGTGGTGGCCCTGGTGTGCGCTCTCTCTCTCTCTCTCTCTCTCTCTCTCTCTCTCTCTCTCTCTCTCTCTCTCTCTCTCTCTCTCTCTCTCTGCTTGAAATGAATAAATAAAATATAAATTTAAAAAAAAAAAAAAAAGATATGCAATTCTTGGGGAATGCCTTCCAGGGCTCTGGCAGGGGCTGTGAACATAGCCCTAGGTCCCTAGCTCCAACTCTAACAACAGTATCTCTGTTCTTATGTTCATACTCAGAAGTCATATGGGAAACCTTTTGAAGAAAGGATAGAGTATCAAAACATGAGTTCTTGGGGCTGGGGAGACGGCTCAATGGTTATAGGTACTTTCTTAAAGAGCTTTCTGGCCCAGGTTCAATTCTCAAGCCACCCAAGTTAGCCAGACACAAAAAGTGGCACAAAAAAAAGTGGCACAAGTGTCTGGTCTTCATTTGCAGTGGCAAGAACCCTGGCACACCCATTCTTTCTCTCTCACACATAAACGTGCAAACAAAAACCTTAAAAAACATGACTTCTTCTGGGCTAGGGAGATAGCTCAGTGGTTAAAGGTGCTTGCTTACAAAGTCTGCCAGCCTGGGTTTGATTCCCCAGTACCTACACAAAGCCAGGTGCATAAAGTGGCACATGTATCTGGAGTTTATTTGTAGTGGCAAAAGGCCCTGGTGTGTCCATTCATTCATATTCTCTCTCTCTCCTTGCAAAAAATAATTTTTTAATAATTAAAAAAATGACTTCTCATTTAACAGATGAGAAACTTACTTGGGTCTGAAAAGAGGGAGTGACTTGTCTAATCCACACAGCCAGAGGGAAGTGTGCCCAGTCAGGCCTATGCTGAGGCCCACAGGACTGTTAGATCAAATTCTAAGCCCACCAATTTCACCTGCTGTCTGATGGCAAGTCTGGGCAGGGGGAGCAGGGCAAGGTATATTCCCACCAAAGCACAAGAATGGCCCTCAGACAGAGGGTCCCCCATCCCTCTATATAAACTAAGCTAAGAGCTCAGGCATTCCCCTGGTACGGAAGAGCATGAGTTTTTACCTCGGCAGTGAGAACCCTCATCTGAGCCATCCATACAGTCTTGGATCCCGTTGCAGAGGCGAGACATGGGAATACATAGCTCGGTACCCAGGCAATTGTGCTCATTAGGTCGGCATCGCTGGGCCTTACTTTCTGGACCTGAGGACAAACAGAATGGCTGGCCTGAGTGAGCTGCCCAAGGCAACTATCTGGCCAACTCTGTCACTGGTGGGTGGGGGTAAACCAAGACATCTGCATTTTTCAGATCTCAGGAGGTCTTAGGAGCTGGTCAGACTCTTCTACCTAGCAGGCATGTCCAACCCATGGCCTATGGGCCACATGTGTCCCAGGATAGTGGTGAATGTGCACCCAACACCTTTATAGATGAAACATCATGTTGCAGTGTCAAAGGGTTGGACATCCCTGATCAGCTTTCCTCCACCACTCCCAGCAGTAGCTACACATCTGGAAACAGCCAGGTGGAGGGAAAAACCAAGCTGTCAGCCAAGAGTCTACTCTCCAAATGTTCCTTTGAGGTTTACAGACCTCAATGCTTCAATATTCTAAGCTCAGGAGACAGGGGCAGAGGTCAGAAGTGAAAGGTTTTGATGAGTTAAGGCAGAGAGCTCAAATGATAGAAAGAAAGAAAGAAAGAAAGAAAGAAAGAAAGAAAGAAAGAAAGAGAGAGAGAGAGAGAGAGAGAGAGAGAGAGAGAGAAAGAAAGAAAGAAAGAAAGAAAGAAAGAAAGAAAGAAAGAAAGAAAGAAAGAAAGAAAGAAAGAAAGAAAGAAAGAAAGAAAGAAAAGACCCCATGGCCCCCAGGACACAGAGCTGGATAATGAGAGGTGCCAAATCTTGCAGAAGTGTACCAACTCATACACAACATCAGCCATACATGGCTATTGAGAACTAGTTAAAACTGTGCACATGTAACACATAAGATACACATTGGTTTTGAAGACTTTATACCAAAAAAGAGACAAATATCTCTAATAATTTCACAAGGCTAATATTGAAATAATATTTGGGACACATCAGAGAAAATTAATTATTCAAGTTAATTTTGGTTTCTTTTTGTAAATGTATCTACTAGAAAATTTCAGAAATATGTGACCTAGAATGTATTTCTATTGGATAATACTATTTGAGGCTTCTAACAGAGCAGCAACCTGATGGAATGATTTGGGAAGGGTCAAAAATTATGGCCCACTGGCAATGTTGTTGCCAGGAGGAATGAGATGGTGAGCCCACTGCTATTGGTCCCAGCAGACAGGGTGTGAGAGAGCACTAATGGTAGGGTGAACCTGCAGGGGCTGGCACAAACAGGGAGGGGTGCATGGGGTGGAGAGTGCTCCTTAACAACGGTGTTGGCTATGGGAGTTTCCATTGCCCTTTTGTGAGTCTATCTGTGTCTGTGTGTGCCTCTACCAATGCATACGTTGGGGCACCTGTCTGAGTGCACCTTCTGGAAGCACTTTTGGGAGTATGGACATGGGCTGTGGAGACCTATGTGTGACCTTTGTCTTGTGGGTGAGTTGGTGCCAATTAGGTCTGTGTGTGACCATCATGAGTCCAGGAGCATGCATGAATGTGAAAAATATGGAGATCTTTATAAGATGGAGCTTGTAACAAACTGAAGAAAGAATGAACAAAAGACAGTGAGGAATGGCCTCTCTGCTTTGCTTTCTTTCCTCCCAACACCCAGGCACAGGGGCAGAAACACAAGACATGAGGTGGTGTCAGACAAGAAGAGGCTCTGGGCCCAATATCCTGGCTCCCACCCCTCCTGGGCAGGGTGTGGGGGTGAAGCAGAGAAAACTGGTGGCTCTCTTTCCGTCCTAAAATTACCCTTGATAATTATGGGTGGGGGTGGGGGGAGAGGACACAGAAGGGGACTAGAGCAAGACGAAACCCAGGGAAAAGGACAGACCTGGGAATGTAGGGTGGCCGTGACCCTGGCCAGGACAGGCCAAGCAGGGAAATGCTGAAGACTGAGACCCCAGGACTTTGCTAGATGCCCAAGACTCTGGGGTCCTTCCAGCAAGTCCTCTTCTCACCCCCCCCCCACACACACTGGCAGGGTGAAGGCTGGGCGGGGACCTTTCTCCCAGTTTAAACAGCTGCCTCTGATTACACCACTTATTGGGGGCAGGGGAAAGCGGGGGTGGCGGGAAGTGCATAGGGGTGGGGCTTCTGGGGCAGAGACTGAGCAAGAGCAGTGGCCTTTGGCCCAGGACCTAAGGTACCTGGCAGTACCTGAAGGCCACTCATCACAGGCCAGGGAGGCTCAAAGGTGGGAAGAAGAGGAAAGGGCTGGAAGGGGAAGGCAGCTGAGCCATCTCCTTCTTGCAGAGCCGCAGCCCAGAGTATTGTCCCCAGTAGGTATAGCAACCAAGGGAAAAATCAAAAGTGTGTCATTGCTACAAAGACCAGGTGCCATGCCTGGCGCTTTGAAGAAGAGGCAGAGTGCAGTGTTAGCTGTAATATGGACAAATACGGCCACAGAGCAAGGTCCACGCCAAGCTGGAGAGCAGCTGTCCTTATCCCAAGCATCCCGCAAAGGCTAAGCCAAGGGTTTGAGAAGAGAGACCCAGAAAAGGTACTTACAGATCTCAGGGACCTCATCAGAGCCATCTGGGCAGTCCCTCTCACCATCACACCGCCACCCCTTTGAGATACAGGTGACTTGGTCTCTGCAGGCAAACTGCTTGGGGCTGCAAGTTTTAGGGGCTGAGGGTAAGGCAAGAAAAGGAGAGTGTAAAGGAATAATGGAGACCGACTCTGGGGCCCTGAAGATCCTTAGGACTCCTTCCCCAGCACCAATCCTCCGTACTGTGGATCTGGGGCAGAGGAGGGGAAGGGTCTAAGAGGGCCTTGCTGTCCACACCCAAATCCTCTAGGCTTCAGCCTAGCGCTCCCCTCCCCCTTGTTACCCTGCTCAGCACCCTGGCCTTCCTAATAGTGCATGGGGGGACACTGAGGCCTTTGCCACGTCTTCATCTTCCTCTTGCACCCACTGGAAGCCCTTTCTAATGTCTCTGCTTCTCTGCCCTCTCAAACATTCCTGGCCCCTTGCACCATTACCCCAGTCACACCCAAACCCCTTAACACCAGGCTCCCAGATGGAAACTGTGAGGGTACCCTTGGTACCCAGTAGGGCTTGGAGATGGTACTGCAGGGGACAGCAGGGCAGGACCTGACGGGGCAGATAGGAGAGGGCAAATGTTCAGCTCCCACCTCCTCTCTCTAAAGACACAGCCTCTCCTGTTGGTCACACTAAGTTAGGAGAAGTTTCTGGAGATGGCCTCAGATAAGAGGGCCCGAAAGGTTACTTGGGATGATAAGAGTTGTAGAGCAGAAACAGGGCTCATATCAGCAGAAACTGGCTGATATGACCTGTAGGAGCTAGTTTCAGCCCAACCAACCTGTAGAATTACAACATCCAGCCCTCCTTTCACCCCCAGCAGACCTCCTGGCCTTCCTACCCAGTAGTCTTCCCTCATCCCCAAAAGGAGCTTACAGGGTAGCTAAGTCACTGCTGTGGGCCCCATACGTGCTGGGAACTGTGGTCACCAGTTCTTTCCATGTGTCATCTTATCTAGTCTTCTCCACGAGATGACAAAGTAGGAACGACTAACACTACAGTTTCACATAAGAGGAAACTGGGCCAGACTTGCCCGGGGTCACACAGCTGGCAAGTGACAAAAGCAGGGCCCGGCCCAGTTTAGCTGACTCTGGGTTCTTCATGAGTACAGTCCACACCCATCTCCCATACCACCGGGTGACGTTGAGGGCAGATCTCCCTGTCCTTTGTCACGTTCTCCATGAGGGTCCTTCACCCCCACCCTGGGCAGGGCTCCCGTCGCTCAGTTTTTCATCACCTTTTCCTTGGCCGTGTCCAAGCCCATTTCTGTTTCCCTGGCACACACTGGAGGCCAGCTCTGCACCAGGGTGACAAAGATGGGTGAGAAGTCCTTCAGCCACTCAGGAGCCACAGTCCCTTGGAGAGATAGCTGTAGAGAGCTAACTCAAATGCAGGGCTGAGATGGCAGGGTACGGAAAATGTGTCAGGACCCCGAGGAGGAAGGAAGTCTGATGGCCACACTGAGATGTCCTCTCTCCCTCTCCCCTGTCTCTGGCAGAGGGGACTGCACCAGGCCCTTGGCCAGAACCAGAGCTGAGTTCGGGAAACACATCAAGGATGGCCAGGCCAGGCCCCCCTGGAGTCCCCCTCGTAACCCCCCCAACCCTGATCCGGGAATAAAGGCCCCTTGAGGAGGTGGATAATGCTGAGTTCATTGCCCCACTGGGCCAGCTGTGAGGTCTTCCCGGGGAAACAGCCGGCCAGCCTAGTTAGCATGCTGGAGACCATTGCTTCCCCTGGCCAGCCAGGCCGGCTGAGCAGGGAGAGGGGAGCTGCAGTGAGACTCAGGCAGATGGGATGTTTGGAGTTCAGAAACAGACCTCTGTGCCACCTCCAGCCTGGTGACACTTCGTCCCTTCCCCACCTGGGGCTAAGTCCATGTCCCACTTTTCCTTAGGGCAGAATGCATGGCCAAGGCCTGAGGTCACTGGCTGGTCACTCTAACCTTCCCTCTATTCCGTGCCCCAGCCACCGACCCCCTCCTTTGGCCCTCACATAGTTCCCTCACTGTCCCCCACCCCCATTTTTGGCCTGAACTCGACAGAGGAAACAGCAGCTGGCAAACTCCGAAAGCTGGAATGAGAGAGATTCACAAACCAGATGTGCTCTAGCAGAGGGAGGAGAGTGGGGGATGGGGCAATGAAAGGAAGAGGAGGGCTCAGCCCCTGTCCCAAAGCAGCATCTCCTCAGACCCAGGGGCAGAGGGACCCGTTCAGGGCTCAGGCCTCCCAGGAGAGCAAGAGCAGTACAAGGATCGGTGAGAGATAAATACAAGAACTTCCTATGACAGATGGTGCACAGAGCCCCAGGAATCTCCAGTGAGAAGGCTGAGGCCTGTCTTTGATTTCCTTCAGGAGGAGAGGGTAAAAAAGAAACACATAGCTTACTTTGGGGCAGTTTCTACAGCCAAAGGAAGCTTCCTCTGAGCTGGGAGGGACATGGGGTGGGGGTGGGGAGGAAATTTATAATCTGCTCAAAGGCCAAGCCAACCCCACTGCCCTTAGCTGAGTTTTCTGCATCTGAGCCCCAAACTCAGAAAACCCATTTTGTGTGGCCAGCAGTTCGGATGGGGAACAATATTGTCCTCGGTTAGGAAATCAGCTCCTGGCCTCCCACAACTTTATGAGAACTAGTACTTCCTAAAGATGGATGTGAACACACTTTAATGTGGCCACTGGATGTCAGCCACAAAGCCAAAGCCCTTTGCACATACTGTCATGCAGGCCCTGTGAGATGCTTGCCTGCTCAATCCCATCTTACAGGAGTCTACTGAGGAAGAAGAGTCAGGAAAGCTGGTTCTCTGGCACTGGGAAGCAGAGAGCAATTATAGGGGGGGGCTGTAGGGGAGGTGGCTCTCAGTGCCCCTCTGAGAAAAAGAGGGTATGAGGAAAGGGGCGAGAATGGGGCAGAAGAGGGCTGAGACAGGAAGGAGAAGGAAGTAGGAGCAGAGAGGGAGTTGCAGGAAGAACACCAGGACACAGGGGCTGTCTGTTCTCAGCTTTGCCTGGAGATGAATGTGACCGCCATGCTAACTTGGCCAACACCCTGCTCCCCCCACCCAGTCCAGGCACCCAGCCCAGCCATGGCCCCCAGGGCCACCAAGCTGGAGCCAGGGCAGGAGGTGTGGGGTTGGGTGTGCATCCAGACACAACACAGACCCCACTGCCTGGCTCGAGCCTTGGCTGTCTTCCTCTGTCCCACTATGGGACCTTGGGGTGGGGTGGAGGCAGGAGGCCAGCATGCCTTGCCAGAGACAAGAGGAAGACAGAAAACCCCAGGCCTGGAAGGAATCTTTCTTCTCCAGAGGAAGGGGACATATCCTTCAACGTCCCCTGCGAATCTTGGATGTTCTTCCAGAAGGACAAGGAGGCAGGAAAAACAAGAGTGGACAGAGCAGAGGAAGAGATGGGCACCCTCGGGTGGAAGGAGGATAGTTTGAAGGGGAGCCACATGGTAAAATGTAAGGAAGCAGAGAAGCCAATGTGCCCAGGGACTGAGGGGCAGAGCCTGCAGGAATCTGAACCCTCATGCACATGGGGTGGGGGCAGCAAAGGCCTCCCAGGCCCTACTGAGAACTTTCCCCAAATTTTATGTATTTTGGGTGTTACCCATGGTTCCTTCCCCACAGCTCAGTGAGGTTCAGACACATTTTTGTCATTCCTGAGTCTGGGCCTCTCCTTTGTGGCCTGGACAGATGGACAGACAGGGTGGCTGGGACAGCCGGGGAAGGAGAAGGGTCTCCTCTTCCATCCTGAGTCAATACTGACTCAGCAGGACATTAGTCTGACCTGTGACCTCCCTATGTCTTTTCCTTTCCCCACAAATAAAATCCAGACCCCCTTGAAGGCCTGCAGAGGTCAGCATATCTCTCTCAAGGCTGAAGCTGCTAGAAGCCCTCCCCCAAGCCTCACATGGCCCCTGCTCACCAGAAGTAAAAGCCTGTAGCTTCTGACCTACTCCCCAGATCTTCCTCCAGTTCTCACATTCTTGTTAGAAGGAAGTTCTGCCAGCAGTCTAACCTCTCTCCTTTCCTTCTGAAGTATCTTCTTATTCCACAAAGAGTATCAAGGCTGTTTTTTTTTGTTGTTGTTGTTGTTGTTTGCTTGTTTCAATTTTTTGTCCCAGAAATATTTTCTCTAAAACCCATTCCTGAAATTAGTGAAGGGGGAAGAAGAGAAAAAGCTGGAGGAAAATGGAGCGGGTATTTCACTGTCAAAAAGGACAGTCTGGATCTGGCCAGGAGAGGAAGAACACTGCAGAATCACGAGGCGGGCGAGGGGACAAGTGGGAATTCCCAGGAGAGATGCCCCTCTTAGGTGGCTTTCAGCAGCCCAAGGGGCCTGCGTGGAGGTCAAGAGAGACATGCAGAAGGAAGTAAAAGAGCTGACCAAGGACAGAGTCAAGGCTGAAAATGCCACAAAGGATGGGCAAATAAAAGAAGTGAACCAAGAGGGGTTGTGGAAGACCGAGAGAGCACACACCAGGGACAGACAGGAAAGCAGGCAGGCAAAAAAGGCAGGAAGGGGCTCAACCCAGAGGTTGCCAAGAAAGTGACACAGCCGTCCTGGGGTGAACCCAGAGAGTAACTACCCTGTTGACACAGAGTAGGGTTGGGGACATCATATATTCTGGTTTGAGGGGACAGAGTGCCAGCACCAGCATCATTTGACCCAAGGGAGACCAGATTAGAGTCTGCTGCCTTCCACAGTTGAAAGGGACAGGGAGGTGGGGGAAGGAAGTTGAGCTCTTCATCTTGTCAAGGAAGCTAAGTCTAGGAAACTCTCATCTCACAGGAGCAAGATGGGCAGTTGCCTCTCTCCTGTACCTCTCAGTATCGCCTCAGAGAGGCTTTATGCTGGTGCCTGGGGCCATAGCACAGGAAACACTCCAGAGCCAACTGCTTCCTTCTCCAAACAATACAGGATCCTGCTAACCAGGCTGAAATCTGGGACAGAACACAGGGGCAGGACCAGATTACCCGGCACTCACAAGGTACTACCAACTTGAGGACCCATGCATGGTCCCAACCAGCAGCACCAGAACCCAAGGACAGCCAACTAGAGCACAGGCAGGGTGGGAAGTGCAGAGAATAGAGAAGATCCTGACAAGAGAATCCTGAAGCCAAACCCTGGGACAGGAGTTCTGCTACTGGGATGAAACTGCAGATTCAGGGCAGACTTGAGTAAGGGCTTCCCAGAGGTAAGCAAAGGTTGGTTGATTTGGGTTTTATTGGCACTGAAGACTAAACCCAGAGCCTCAAGCATGCTAAGCATGTGCTTAGCCACTGAGCTACACTTCAACCCAGGAAGGGATTTGGAAAGGGGTGGAGTTGGGAAAGATTTTACTTTGGGCAATGCTTGGGAGGCCCAGCAATGAAGGGGCAGGAGTGACAGAAAAGAGAAAGAAGCCTCATTTTGTGAAGCTACCCTAAACATCAAAATAATCCTCCAAATGAATTTGCTACAATCGCTTGCTTTGAAAGTGGAGGGTAAGGAGAGCTGTTTAGACTTGGGCCTGAGCAGGGAGAACAGAGTTGGAACCTTCTCTCAAGGAGAGTCAGAGGGATAACATTCCAGCCTCATAACTCACTTCAACTGTCCACCTTTAGCAACTGATAATACATGCACTCAAGGGGAAGTGCGGAGGGCTAGGGAGCACGGGAAGAAGACGGCCTGATTCTCTGAGCCAGCTGTGCCTGGGGTGCCTCCTCCACCATGAAACGCCCCCTAATCTCAGCAGAGCCCTCAAGGAGCCTCCTCATTCTCTTCCCCACCTTTTCCGTATTCCCTAGAAGCAAGTACACTCGATTGTGTCTACTAGGGAAAGTGACAATCCCAATACCTCCAAGAAGGGATCCCAGGGGTAGTTTCAGGTGCAGAGAAAGAGCAGAATGGGGGATGCCCCTACATCTGTTGGGAAAGCAGCAAGGCCCCCCCGTGAGCAGGATGAAGGCTAGAACCAAGTTGGTAAGCGAGCGGAGCCAGTAGGTAGGTTTCTTCTCTAGAAAGCAAAGAAGTTCAATGTCTTCAGAACCCAGCTAAGAGGGCCAGATGGAGCAGGACTTACCTTCGAATAGGATTCTCCCTTCTTATTCCCCAGAGCACTCATATCCAGGGGAGGAAGATGGGTGTGTTTGTTGCTGGGACTCAAACCCAGGTTCTCTTGTGTGCTAGAGCAAACATTCTTTCACTGCACTATACCCCAGCAGGTACCCAAGGTAAAGTTTGGTCAGAACTAGGGATTCAGGGGTGGATGAGTTAGAAGCTTAAAGAAAGCACAGGATGGAGCTGAAGAGATGGCTCAGTGGTTAAGGCACTTGTCTGCAAAGCCTAACGACCCAGGTTCGATTCCCCAGTACCCACATAAACCCAGATGCACAAAGTGGCTCATGTATCTGGAGTTTGTTTGCAGTGGTGCCCATTCCCCCCCCCCAGTGCTTGCAAATAAATAAATAAAGGATAGAAGACAATTAAGGAGAATCAGTCTCCCTCCTCCAGTCACCAGCAATCAACTTAGTGTGATATTTAGGACCCTGTAGGCTACTGGGAGTGCTGCTTGCTCCCTAGGGCCCATTCCTGACTGGGCTGGGGACTTAGCTCTCCAGTGCCTTTGATCCTGCCTATCTCCATTTCCCCTCCTTCATGGGTCTCCTTATGGGTCTCTCTCTTGCTCAATGTTTTTTTGCCAAATCTCTTTGCCTCAGTTTCCCCTCTCTCCTCTCAGGACTGAGACCAAGCAGTTAAGCACATGATGACGATATTAGGCATCGGGGCAGCGGGTAGCTATGCGGGCTTGTCTGGAAGATTTTCAGAGCAGAGCCTTGTTCCTCCTCTTGGGCAGAAAATCAGGGGTCAGGGCGGCAGACAGACAATCCCAAGGATGGCATGACTAAGGGTCACTAAATAAACTGTTTTCCTGGGCACGGCTGCTTCCTGACCCTCTTGCCCTCAACCCCCATTGATACAAGTTAGAGAGAGGGGCGGGGAATACATAATCAGGTTTCATAGAGAAACTTTCCCAACCCAGCTTGGCAGATTTAGAAGACAGAGGAGGGGGTGTATGATGCTGTAAGGCTGTTCTGTTCCTGGGTAGGAGGGCAGAGGAAGCAATGAGACCCCACTTCTCCTCAAGTTAGGGACCCGACCCAAGCCAACTTCATGACCCCAGCTTAAAGCTTGGGCAAGTCCTGAACTGGTGACTCATAAGAAGAAAAACAGCTGACAGAAAAGGGGGAGAGGGATACTGTGTCTCCCCAAAAGAACAGTTTTAGTCCAAGCCTAACTTTGTAGTATACAAAGTGTGTGTGAGCCGGATGAGGGGAGGGATGAGGTTAAACACATTTACTAAAGGATCAGAGACTGGGGTGTGGGGGCATGGCCATAATCCCCATCCAACCTCCAACTCTGCTTCCAATCCAAACTGAGATCAAGCCAGAAGTCAGAAAGCAGCCTCTCCTAATGCCCTAGCCCAGAATTCCAAGGCATTCTCTAGTTCCCTTCCTCAATGATGACATCTGACGTTTTTCTCATCTCAAAGCTAGCAGGAATTAAGAAGGGATTCAGTCCCTTATCACCAGACCCCCTCCATCCCACAACACTGTTGTACCTTGGCTACTGACAGAGGCCCTCCAAGGGAGAAGTGCCCACTTCCGAACCCAGGCGGGCAGCCTAGGATTTTGGACCCAGGCCTCCGTGCCAGGCTGCAGGGCCTATTCCACACCCAAACAGGGGGCCCTCCCTCTTCCCACCCACAGCCTTCTTGGCCTGCCTGCCCTCTGGCCAGCCGGGCACCCCCGGCCAGCTTTGCCTTCCATCCTTCCGAGGCCACAGCAAAAGGCCCTCCGCCCCCTTTTGCAGCCTACATCGCAAATCCGGATTCCTTCACAATTCAGATGGGGGGTGTTGGGTGGAGGATGTAGGGGAGGTAGAGGCCCTCCCCGACCAGAGATAGAAGAGAAGGCCTCTCAATCTCAGGATCAGAAAAAGGGGGAGCCCTCTTTATTCTAGACAGGGTTCTAGTCTTTGTCTGAGCTGGGGGAGTCCGGAAGCATCATTTGTCCTGGGCCCCCATCCTCCAAATCAGACCCCATCCCCACCCCCAGTCAGGCCGCTGCTGTGTCAGCTGGACTGGGATAACAAAAGGCACCCCCTCCCGCATCTCCCTTCCCCATCCATACGCCAGAGTGGGGGCTGGGAAGGGGGTGCCCCCAGGGGTCCAAGGGGACCGCGGAATCACTCACCATCGATAGCCACTGTGACCAGAGCTGAAAGCAGGGGCAGCAGCAGCAGCCACGGCGGGGTCAGCATGGTGTGGGCTGATGCAAGCAGCAGCCCCCACCCCTCTGGTTCTGGTACTTCTCGTCCTCGCCCCCCCCAATTGGGGGGTCCCCCTTTATCCTCCTCTCCCTCGCTCCTCTATTCTTATTCTTTTCTTCAGCAAAGCGCACCGGGGGCGTGGATGAAGAGGTACAGTTCCGTGCCCCTTGGTGAGGGCCTGATGACGCGGGTGCGCCCCCTGCCCCCAAACCCGAACCCTTCACCCCCTGCTTTACTCCTCGCTCCACTATTCCCCCTCCCGAGGTGAAGCTCACAGCTCCATCTCGGAGCCGCCTCCGGCTGCAAAAATGCACAATTGGGAGGAGGCGGGGTGGGGGTGGGGGGCGTGGACCCAGTGGGG
>PVHP010000464.1:98961-146860 GCA_004024765.1 Zapus hudsonius | reverse complement strand
GCTCTTCCGATCTCCTTGGCACCCATCCATAGTCCTGGAATTCACTGGGTCTCCATTGCAACCCACAGTTCATCCTCATGGCCCCATCGGGCTCCATGCAGGCAACCTTGCACACCTGCTTCACATGCAGATGGCCATTTTTCAAAAACACAACTGTGTTGCAAATCCAATGACCCTCTCTTCTTCCATTTGCCATACTCCACAGAACCAGGTGGGCTACCAACTTGTTAATCCAGGGGGGATCAAAGCATTCAGGCCCCTTACTTCAAAGAGTCCGCATTCTTCCTGTTGTTCCAGTGCAGACCAGCTGGCCCAATTTCAGTGGTTGTAATCTCTCAAACAATTGCAGGTGAACGGGCAGCAGTTTCGACCCAAAGATCTTTCTTTCCGTGCCATCTCCATCTGCTCACACCAGTCCATCTTTACATAACACAACCCTGCACAGGTTCCCAGGACATAGGCAGGCAGAACACAGTAAGCCTCTCACTCACGCAAACTGCTTCTGGCACAGTCCTGACCAAGTTCTTTCTCCCCCTCGTAAGCCAAACCTCACAGTCCATAGTTCTCACTACATTCAGGTCTTTCAACTCTGACCAGAATGATCCATGAAGCTGTACTCACAACACTGCGAGGCATTTCTTAGGCAGAGATTTCAAGTCCTTCCACATTCCTCCTGTAGATCACTTCCAGAAAACCAAAGCCACAAGATCAGGGTTTTAGCAGCAACAGATGACCCCACGTCCTGGTACCAAAACTGTTGAGGTCAGCTTTCTAGTTGCTGCGCAGAAAGAACCCAAACAAAAGCGGCTTGTAGAGGAATGGGTTTATTTGGCTTACGGACTCGAGGGGAGACTCTGTCCTGGCAGGGAAAATGATGGCATGAGCAGAGGGCAGGACATCACCTCTGCCACAGCACCGGAAACAGCGGCAGGAAGGTGCAACAGGTATGAAGGGCATTTCTCTCCAGACAGCCTCATAGACTGCCCCATCTTCCACTCAGGAATGAGTGGGCATTTTAAATTGAAAATTTCAACCTGTCACTTTTCTGCTACAATTTCCAATGCTTTTCCCTAGTTCTTCATAAAGACTACTTTTTAATATACTGCACAAGGCCTTTTGTGAACCTGGTTCTTGCCTCTCTAGCCAAGTTTCCTCCAGATTCACAAAGTCTACATTCCAAGGCAGCCCCAGGACTTACCAGCTCTTTGGCCATAGCTACAATCCCTACCTCTGTGCTTCTGCTCAAACTGCTGCCTTTTGCTCCACTCTCCTTCCCCAAACATATCTGTCAGGTGACCAGCAGTCTCCCTTCCACACTCCTCGAACATCTCCTCTCTGTGGCCTACTCTGAGCCCTTCACCTTTCCTCTGAACACTGACAGCATCTTAAGGTTGTTGCTGTCCCCTGATCCTCCCTCTTCCACATGGGTCATGGTCACTTGCCTTCCCTGGCTCTTCAAGTAGACCCAGTACAGATAGCATCACACAGACCCTTTAGAAAGTGTGTATCTGCATGTGCTTCCCTACATCATCAAAGCTAAATGAAAAGCCTCCACCTACTGACCTTAAAGCTAGAGAATGCTCCAGATGTCTTGTATTTCTAAGTTAAATTGTAGGTCTGTTCTCTAACTCTGGTCCTCATGGAAGAATGCCAAATAGTCTAGTGCTAACATTCTCTGCCTTTTACCTTAGTCTGGTAACCAAACTGAAAACACAAAGGATTGTAATGGTATCTCCAGCATTAGCTTAGGATGAGAATTGGGACAACCTGGTTTTAGATTTGGGTGGGACCAACTTTTAGAGAAAAAGGCAAAGGGAAACTTAGCTCCATAGAAATATACACAAACGTGTAAGTTTCTCATTTCCACAGGAGTGGTTCTTGTATTATTATTATGTTTTGTTTTGTTTTGGTTGGGATTGTTTTGGTTTGGCTTGGTTTTTACAGATATCATGTTGGGCCCCAGCCTAACTGAGCAACTTTAAGCTAAATTTTAGAATATGGAATAAAGCCAGGCATGGTGGCACACGCCTTTAATCCCAGCACTGGGGAGGAAGAGGTAGTAGCTGATAAGCCTTGTTCCTGCTTGCTGAATTCCATGTAGCTGATAAGCTTTTTCCTGCTTGTTAAATTCGCTATACTGGCGATGTAACCATCTACCCTGCTGATTGGCTGCAAAACAAAGTGCCCTAAGGAGGCATAATTTGCTCTGCTGTACTCTGCTGATTGGCTCCCACCAAAAAGTTTGAATCTTATTGTTTGAGAGAAATAGGCTGAACAATGCAGCCTCGGGTTATAAAAGGGCTTTGGGTGCTCAAATAAAATGAGATTTGCCCAACAATTCTCCCGGTCATGTGTCTGTCCATCTGTCCGCCTCACCTCTCCTGTATCAAGCCCTTTCTCTTGCTGGCTGGTGAGAATTGGGCTACACACAGGGGGCCAGGACCCCCCAACAGTCTCATGTAGTCAACATTGGCCTCCAAAGTGATATCTAGACAAAGTTGGCCTTGAACTTCTGATATTCTTGCCTCCTATTAATGAGATTGAGATTTCAAGGGTGTATGACACACCTTGCCAATAAATGATGGTTATGTGTTGATAGCTTTTTTCTATGTGCCTACTATTGTTTGTTATGTGTTATATGAACCTATTATAGTTTGGATGTCAAATGTCCCCAAAGGTCATGTGTTGAAGAGCTGACCCCAGACAAGGAGGTGGCAGAAACTTTAAAGATGGTGCCTAGAGGGAGGAAGTTAGGTCATTAGAGAGATGACCTAGAAAAGGAGATTGGTCCTTTGATCCTCTCCTTTACCTGCTCTATCCTAAATGCCAATAGTCTGGGTACATGTCCACATTGTTTTTTTTTTTTATGCAAGTCCAAAAAGAAGCACAAAATATATCCTTGAGAAACATGGCAGCAGAAGTGACCCACACTGAATTTTGTGGAGTCTTTCCTTCTTTCTTTTAGAACTAGACACTAAACATTTAAGAGGACCTGGTGTAGTGGTAGATAAGATAGATAATTAGATAGGTAGGTAGGTAGGTAGATGATAGATAGATAGATAGATAGATAGATAGATAGATAGATAGATAGACAGACAGATGATAGATAGATAGATAGATAGATGATAGATAGATAGATAAATTAGATAGGGATAGGTAGGTAGATAGATAATAGATAGGTAATAGCTACATAAATGATAGATAGATATAAAGATAGAGGTAAAAAAATCTAAATAGATGTATATGTGAATATATAATAAATAATATATATTTAAAATGTATTAAAACTCCTGAGAAATATAATAAGCACACACAAAAAGCCTGGTGGAATTAATGCTTATTTATCTCAGTCTTTTGCCCTGCTGAGTGTTATTGCTAAGGTGTACAGACTAACTACTATGCTATTTCCTGGTGAGAAAACTGAGCCCTGAACAGTGACTGAGGCAAGTGCATACACACCAATATCCAGAGGCCAACACAGTCTTCCTCTCCTCATACAAAAGCTTTGTCACTGATAGAAGCTCTATGGACACAGAAACCACCACTACCATCTTCCTTCCACATAAGATCTTTCAGCGAGGCAAGCAACATTGCAGATTGCAGGGATCCCTCGGACATTTGTTTTGGGGCATCAGGGACAAGAAGATCAAGAAGTGATATGGGACGGAGGATCTCTTTCTTGTGTTGAAGCCTAATACATCTACAGATACGCATCTTAAATCGTAGAAAATTACACCCAGCATGCTGGTGACTCGGTCATGGAAAATTATGAAGCTACGTGATGTCTCATTTGTTGTGCTGAAGACAAATGTAAATAAATTACTGGGAGAAGCTCATTTCCATTTAGAGATTCATTCGGATGCATGACAGGACTACCGATTTTGTAAAAGATACATTGGAAAGAAATGCCACTCATTAAGCCCAGATCATGGGGATCAAGAGATGAGTCTGATTTGGAGCAGGCTTTGCAAAAAAGAAAAATTTCTTTCCTAACACGGAAAACACAAAACCACCACACACCCACTCGCACAGATAGGGAGGCGGCCTTCCCCCTGCTCAAGTGTCATTTTCTGTTTCTGATGACCACCCATCTGCCATTCGTCACATTCATTCGAAATGAACACCCCAAAGCCACTGGTAGGAGGGACACCAGTTCATTGCCCAGTAGTGCGGACGATCCAGGGTGAGCCATTTAGACCCTCCACCCACAACCCATGGCAGCTGGCAGAGGTTAATGGGACAGAATGGAGTTAACTGGCTCCTGCAGGGATCCAGTCCATGACTGATCTCATTACCACTCTACTCTGACCCAGCGAGCTGCAATGCTAAGGAGTTGAATAAGGCTTCGCCATGGAGTGGCACTGAGGCCTGGTGCTAAGAGGCAGCTGACCTGAAAAGGCAGGTAGAAAATACAAGAGATTGATGGGATTTGAGCAGAAGCCTTGAAGGGCTTTGGGTCTGGGTGGCTGTTAGGCTTCTTGCCTTACTTAATGTATCCCATCCACCTCTCCCTGATCCCATTCACATCTCCCGAGGCAAAATCAAGGACGTAGGAACAGGAGCAGTGAGTTACAGCACACTGATTGTAAGGACCGCTCAGCAGGCAGGCACTTAACTTGAAAGTCATGAGCCCCATTATATACAGTCTAGAAAGCTACCTCGACAGTGGCATGGAATATTATATGTCCCTGCCATTGTCCTATGCTGGGCATACCCTGCCACACCAGACACAATCCCAAACCCAATGTCCTACCTACTCAGTGAGGGTCTGGGACTCGGTTTCCTCCCATCTTTTTCGCCCCTGCCCCATTCTAAAATGATAGCTCAGAAAAAGTTGTTGCACTTCGCTTCTGACCCCACAAGAGTGAAACACAGCCATTTCCTAAAGAGGGAGACGGTGGTGTGGGCTCAGCCTCCTTCTCAGCAGAATATTTGCATAAGCCTGAAGAGGTCTGAGAGTTTATTGGTTAAGGGGAAAGAAGCAGGCCATGAAATAATTATTTTTCATTGTGCCCTGCCAAAGCCATTCAGCCAAAGGCTAAATTGAGCCGCTATTGTGATTATTTGAACTGTGGAGCCAAAAGTCTTTGCTGCGAAGCATCCCAGCTGTCCCAAATTTTGTTGCGATGGCTAGTTTTCATGTGGCTCAGATTCTGCCAGGAAAAAAAAAATGGGCCCCAAAATAGGGGGGTGGGAGGGTTGTTTTAATGCAGACCCACATCAATGTCCGATTTAGGGCCATTTGGAGAACTTGATTATTAACAAATCACTTCCTGAAACTGTTATGACAGGATTCCCATATGCAAGCGGCAGGCAAGCTCATGTGCACACAGTGATGTGAGGACATTCAAACCAAGACTTCCGACATTTACAGGCGGTCATTTTTGTTAATGCTGATTGTACTTGCTGGCAAATGAGTGCTTCCCAGTGGCTCTCGCAGCTGCGGCGACAGCATTCCTTGGGTCCACTTAATGTGGACGTAGACCACGGGCATCTTGAGTATGCCTAGTGACTGCAGACTTTCACAGAGGGATAAAATGGCCCTTCCAGGGCTTAAGAGAGCAATGTGAGCTCTGTTGGGTTAATGTGATCTCCCAGCATTCACAGAAACACCTGCCCATGATAGAGACTCAAACAATATATGATGGCAAGAAGGAAGGAGAGAAGATAGGTAGGCTGGTAGAAAGGGAGACATAGGTGGCAAGTTTGTCCATCTTCTAAATAAACATTCCGGGCTGGAGAGATGGCTCAGCGGTTAAGGCACTTGCCTCTAGTGCCTAAGGCCCTGGGTTCAATTCCCCAGGACCCACATAAGCCAGACCCACAAGGTGGTGGCCCTGATGCTCGCTCTCTCTCTCTCTGTCTCTCTCTCCCTGCTTGAAAAATGAATAAATAAAATATTTAAAAATAAATAAACAAACATTCCATTTTCATGCTAGCATGTATACACTCTAGAAAGCCTACAGTCAAAGCACAAGATATTCCCCATTCAGTCGTCTTTCATCAAACCATTCCTTTTGCCTCATTTGGCCAAGATGTGCTCACAATGTGATGCTTTAACTTAGTACACCGTTCTGTCCGGTGGGAACAGTGCTTACTGTACAGCATGAGGGCCCACATAAAAAGGCAGAGGCGAGACGGTGTATGCCTATAGTCTTAATACTAGGGAGGAGAAGACAGGTGAGTCCTCAGGGCAAGCTGGTTAGACAGGTAAACAAATCAGTGAGCTCTGGGTTCCGTGAGAGACCCTGTCTTAATAAATAAAGTAGAAAGTGATTGAGAGGAACACCTGGAATTGACTCCTGGTCTCCACATGCATGTTTGTACACCTGTACCACATGCCCACTTGTATAAAAACACACATAGACATCTGCATGCACACACACACACACACACACACACACACACACACACATACAGGCTCTAAGAGATCCCCTAAGATTTCATGCATTTTACTCTGAATAAGTGGGATCCACTGCATGAGAACCCTCTGACCATATAAGGTGCATAGGAAGGAAGGAAGGCAAGAGTCTCAGAACCAAAGGGAGGTACTCAGAGAAGTTCTGGGAGACAGAGCCTACAGACATGTGGTATCCAGAGTGAGTTTCCTAGAGCCTCAAGTTACTCTGACATTTGAAAGCACACATTTGCTGTGTCCTGAAGCCAGCTCATCACTTCAGGGACAGTGTCTGGTGACACTAAAATCATCAGAGAGAGGGCAGATTGTTAGTTTCTGGATAAGCAAGCTACTTAAGAGTTCCATTTACAGAACATCAATTATAAAACAAAGAGACTTCTTCTACCCATGTTCAAACAAGTCTGGAAATCCCCTGCTGCAAAATGTTTCCTGGAACAATGACGAGGTGTGAATGGCTCTGGTGTGCCACCATCCTGGTACGATTGACACCCTACACCGTCATCCAGCCAAGCTCAACTCCCAAGCCAAAGGGAGAGAGAGGGAAAGGAAATGTATATCCACCCCCACACACACACACACACATAATCTAGAACCTGAAGAATACCAACTCGGTGTCAACAGTCATCAGACCTCAGCTCTCACTGGCTTCTTGTCAACACTGACTGTATCCAGTGTTTGAAAAGTGATTATGTATGGCAAAACGTATGCAACACCCTTTCCATCAGGATGTATTCTACGTGATTGCATTAGCTATTTTTTTCTTTTTGCTGTGACAGTATACCTGACAAATGAATCTTTTTTATGGTTCACTCTTTGAGGGCGCAATCCAATATGGTGGGAAGTCATAGTGGCAGGAGGGAGGGAGAGAGAGAGAGGGAGGGAGGGAGGGAGAGAGAGAGAGAGAGAGAGAGAGGAAGGCTGGTGCTCAGCTCCTCAGCCCACTGATTCTTATTTTCCTTATTATTCAGTCCAGAACTCAAGGATGGTACCACCCACATTCAGTTATGTCTCAGAGGTGTGTCTCCTACATGATTTTAAATCCCATCAAGTTGACAATCAATATTAACCATCACAGAGATAGAGCCAAGAGATCAAGGAATTCAAAATGCATCATAAATCTAAAAGTTGCATCCATATTATCAAATGAGATTGGAATTAACAGTGGGAAATAGCTGCATTTGGCTTTCAGAGAAGCTGAGGAGCCATACATGCCTCGGGCTGGGAGAGGTAGTGTCTACTTTCTCAGGGCTTCTGCTGATGGTGCCACCAGAGGTCAGAGCTATGAGGAACCTGCCAACACTAGGCCTGGACACATGTTCATTACTGTATTCATTTTTTCTTAACTCTTAACTTTTTTCTCTGCTCAATCTTTTTTTTTTTCCTTTCCATTTCTACTGACCCACTGTATTCCATGACTCCTTACGCGGTAGAGCATCCTTTTTTTAATTTTTATTTCTTCAAATATTTTATTTATTTGAGAGTGAGAGAGAAAGAGGCAGACAGAGAAAGAGAGAGAGAGAGAATGGGCATCCCAGGGCCTCCAGTAAATGAACTCCAGACACATGCACCACCTTATACATCTGGCTATATGTGGGTTCTGGGGAATCAAACTGGGGTCCTTCTGCTTTGCAGGCATATGCCTTAACTCTGAAGCCATCCCTCCAGCCCTTGAGCTTTCTTTTTAACACCTACAATAACTCCAAACATTTATCTAGAACTTACCAGGACTAGCCTGGTGTTTCTCCATCTCACATCATCGTCCCTGAGAGGTCAGTATTATAATTATCCCAATTTTATTGTGAATGAATAAACCAAACAATGACAGCTTACCTATCTTCTTTGAGACGACTCCCTCAGATAGCAACAGAGCTCTATTTTAAAACCACTTTCTACTTTACATATGAGGAAATTGAGGTGTTACAAGTTTTAGTAACATACCCAAGGCCATTGCTCATCAGTCACTGAGCTGGGTTGTCCTGCCATGGGGCCCATGCTCACAAACACATCTGACCAACCTTAGCCCCTGCTTCCAGGGCAAGAGAGGAACAGTGCTGGGTAAGCAGCTGTGCCTGGTCAGCCTGGAACATCCCCAGGGTCACAAATCCAGAAAGAAATCAAGGGACTAGGAAACAGGCATTTGCAGAAAGTTTAGGTTTTATAAGAATAACACAGGGTTGACTGAAAACGTGATTTTGCTAGTTTTCAATTATTAAAAATAAAAGTTCAACATGGCATGTGGTGCATGCCTTTAATCCCTCTACTTGGGAAGCAGAGGTAAAAGGACTGCCATGAGTTCAAGGCCACCCTGAAACTACATAGTGAATTCTAGGTCAGCCTGGGCTAGAGCAAGACCTTACCTCGAACAAAACAAAACAAAAAAGCTCAGTAGGCTGGTGCCTATTTCCGATAACTAGAGCCAAAAATAATGCTATTAAAGAAAAAAATTTTAAAAACCAATTAAATAAAATGAGTCCAGGGCTTTTAGTTCTCACTTCTGGGGTACATCAATATGTCCTGCCAGAAAGGTATATGTACAAAGAAACGAACTGGTTTTGGTCAAGGGCAGTGGGAAAAGTCAAGAATGTCTATAGATAAGTGAAAACTTGGTCAGTTGTTTGTATACATCCATGTCTTTTTACCCACCTGTTAAGGCTGTAATAGCAGTAAAAGAATCACCCCTGCATGCCTGACCTCTGACCCTTGGCCACACCTTTATGGAGAGACAAGTTCAAACGTGGTTCCTATCTCCGTGATAGAACCCAGGTTCAGAGGACTGGAGCTATAGGTCAGCGGTAGAGCACTTGCCTAGCACTCATGAGGCCCAAAGCTCCATCCCTAGTACCATAAAAGCAAAACAAAATCAAACCCAAGAAAGGATCAAAAAACGTAGGTGAAACATGGTTTGAAAATAAGAGAAGAAATAGCCGACAAAGGAAAGTTCTGATTAAAAAAAATATCAAAAGCTCAGCCCACAGTCCCCAGCAGGAAACAAATGTGCCAGGTGAGACTGGCAGTTTTTGGTAACATCTTACCTTCCTTTGGTTTTCTGACCTCTCTCCTCTCTCTCTCTCTCTCTCTCTCTCTCTCTCTCTCTCTCTCTCTCTCTCTCTCTCTCTCTCTCTCTCTCTCTCCCTCTCTCTCTCCCTCTCCCCCCCCCCAGAGTCTCACTGAACTTCCTGCAACTCGTGACTTAATTCCTGAGTTGGTGGCACATAAAGAACCTGGCCACTCCTCCTGTGACTAGATTCTCAACGTGATCCAGCCCACTGGCAAGTGGGGCGACAGAAGTCCCTTCCCTTGAAGGCAGAGGAATGCATGCCAAGAGACTTCATTTCAATTAAACTCAGAAGAGATGCAGAATCAAACCAGACACACGGATTGGAAGAAACTTTAAATGGCAAGAGCTTTAAAGACACCACTGGCTGTTAATTAAAGAGCCTTTAAGACGTACGCCCGCATGCAACCATTCGCCTTTTCCCCAAGAGTTATGGGTTCACAGAAGGCCAGGGCTCCAGCATTTGGTCATTAAACGGCACCTCTGGCCCAAGTGCAGCTGAAATGATACTTTACAGTCCGTCACAGATGTGGCCATGCTTAATTTGGAGTGCTATTAATGTGTAGCCCTTTCTGGCAAAGCCACCTAAGAGATCAGTAACCCACACAAAGTTGTGGTGAATATTAACTGCATTAACTTTGTCATAGAGCGTTACAAACAGCCTGTGGTGCCTTAGGGATGAGGTGTTTAGCACAAACATTCCTCATGGAGCCCTGAATCTGGAAAAAACAGCTCCTTCAAAGGGGATCCCTAAGCTGGGGAGATGGTTCAGTAAGGAAAGTACAATGCAAGCATGAGGGTCTGAGCTTGAATCTGCAGCCCACTTGGGGTACTGATATTCTCATTAGGTTACTGATTTTTCTCTACCTTACCTTTTCCCTTCCAAACTTCATTGCTGGCCAAGTCTCCCAAGATCAGTTCGAAAAAAAAATACACTTTTAAAAGTAAGAATTTTGAATATTATAGCTAATTTTGAAAATTTATAACCACAAATGCGACATGTTTATCCTGATTCCCAAACTTTCTGTCCCCTCAGATTTTTGCGGTGACTACAGTCATTCTGAGAAAACCACAGATGAAGATTTTGTGGTGGTCCTCCATACTCATAAAGAAGAGTCTTAATGTCCATAGTAAATAGGAGAAATGTGACAAATCTTTTGCCCTGTGACAATAGCCTCATTGGAGAATCCCAGCTCACTCCAACCCCTCTCTCTGCCATTCCCTTTCCCCACACCCTGCTCCTGTTCAACCCTTATGAACCACCCTTACAGAGGGGACTCTGTGTAATTAGAACTCGAGTTAAATCCGAAGGCCTGGAACCTTTATTTCTTCATAATGCTGTACACTTAATTGCTCCTGCCAGTTAGTAATGCAATTATGTTGTCTAGAAATGGAGACAAACAATAGATTTTAGTATTTAAACAGGAACTGAAACTGCAAGCAGAGAGCCACAAACCACACCATTAAACTGGAATTAAAGCTGTATGTGAAAAGAAAAAAGGTTCTATTCCCAGCCATCAGCAGCTCAGCCTCCACAGAGCAGAAGGGAGGGGCACACGTGAGGTAGAGTTGGGGTTTCTAGTTCAGGCTGGGATTCTGTGACAACCCCAGGCTGAAAAGACAGCAGAATCCAGGACACAGATGACAAAGGACTGCATAAATCCTTTAGTGGCCAAATGAATGACAGAGGTCTTCTCCATGAAAAAGGTCACATATATATTTGTGGCAAGTTAACCTGTCTTTATGCCTTTCAAGGTGTTCAAAATGCCTTACTTTAAGGACTAAGGGAACAGACAGTAATCAACACACATGTATCCCTCTTTTTCTAGAAACGGCATTCATAATCAAAGAAACCCAAAGAGTGAGGAGATTTGGCCTTGCATCTCTCCTTGGCGCCCATCTCTAGAACTCCCACCCACCTTCATCCTCATCACCTCCATCCTTACATGGACCTCCTCATAGAATCTATAAAGGGAGACAGACCTAATTCAGCCTAATGGAAGGAAGGAATCCAGCCTTTGTTACCATTATCTCCCCACCTCCAGGCCAGCAAGGACTTAAAGATCCATGCAGCAAACTCTGTGGGTAGATACTTTTACAAGTCTCTTCTACTAGGAAGGCTCTGCAGAAAACAGAGAGACTGAGAGAGTCATACTGGAAGCAGAAACTTCACTCAAGCTTTCAAACAACTGGGCTGGCAGACATCCATGCCCACACCCCCATTGAGGACAAAGTTACTGAGGTGTCTTATGATGGATTCAGAAGAGCCTGAGCTTGGCCTGTGAGCTGAGCTTGCAAAATCGTGCAATCTCCCTGTCCTGAGAGTGAAAATAACTCCTCCCAGGAGGAAGGTGAGAGAAACTTTTGGGTTGAATTTAGTGCCTTTAAAACAGCTGATTTTGGGGATCCGCCATCCCTATACATACAAGTAACTTTTCTGGCAAAATCAAAGTGGCAAAGAATATCATCTAATGCACTGAATGATAAAAAATATGAAAACAAAGAAACAAAAAACAATGCATAGGTTCATACACGGGCTATAGACTCACTTCCAAGGACATATGGCCCCAACCCTAGAGCAGAATCTATGGATGGTTACTGAGTCTATCTTGTTGTTATTATTAATGTATTGTTAATTTTTACATTAGTTCTTATATCTAATAACCTCTTCAAAGTCTTCCAGGCCCCACCTTGGAAAAAAACAAAAACAGCATTGGACTCTTTGGCCCACTTTATGGAAAGCAAGGCTTGAACCAGAAACTACTTAACCATGCCTGCACAATGATAGTAGACCCTTGAAAAAATAATAAAAATCTCCTTTCCATTTAATCTTTCATTCAAAAGTAATTGTATGTCATTACCTAAAGCTTAAAAATGTTATTAAAAAACACTAAGACACACACACATACACACAGAGAGAGGGGGTAGGGAGAAAGAAGGAGATAGAATTAATTCTAACCCCTACCTTTGAGACCTTCTAAGACTTTGGCCATGACTTACCTATATAAATAGAAAGAATTCATTTACTGCAGAATGCCCGTGGGCAAACATGGGCTGGTTAATGAAGTGTTCAGCTTCTGCGTGATTAACCAGCTGGTGAGGTAGTGTAAAAGCAGAGGGCATAAAATAATAAGAAAAAATTGATTAACATCCCTTTTTTAAAAGTAGTCCATGAAAAATTTCTTCCTTAGGTTCACTGGCTTAGAAACTGTAAGGAGGATGCATGTGAAGGCCTTCTGAGAAGAGCCAGCAGACCCCTTGGTGGCAGTTTGTGTCTTCAAGATTCACCAGTCCAGGATGCACAGGTGAAGGAAGACAGGACACCAGGCTGCTTCCCAACTTCCTGAGTGACATAACAGGTCCTGCCAGTTGTCACCAAGTTAATTTTCTAATACATTGCGAAACACGTTACATAAAGTAGGAAACCATGGCTGGGCTTTGTGTCCATTCAATTTTCTCCCTGGAGCACTCTGCTCAACCACACTTGGCTTTAACTACCGCCAGACCAATTCATTAAGAAAAAAGGGTACAGTCTTGAGCCAGAATATTTATACACTTGACTCAGAACCAATCTATTCTAGGGGACATTCTCCCAAGATAAATGCACTGGAGGGCTTGCCTATTCATAAAATCCTTGAGCTGGTCTGCAAGTCCCTTAAGTGAGCAGTAAAGACAGAGTTCAGAGAGAGAGAGAGAGAGAGAGAGAGAGAGAGAGAGAGAGAGAGAGAGAGAGAGTAAACTAGCACACTAACCAAAATGGAAAGAATGTTTCTGGAAAAGCAGGGCTGGACAATAATTAAACAATGAAAATTCTCTTCCTTCCATTTTTAGCCCCAGGATGCAGCTCCTCTCTTTAGTACAGAAGACAGAAATTTTCAGAGTTCAAAAATCCTCCAAGTGGGCCACACTCCTGCCCTGAGGCCACTCTGGATCTGGGATGCTGCTAAGGTCAGATAGAACAGCCCGATGTAATGGGACATACCTGTAATTCTAGCCCTCTGGAGGCACATTGGATGTTCAAGGCCAACCTGGTCTTCATTAAGCATTCAAGGCTCCATTATCGACACATACACACACACACACACACACACACACACACACACACACACACACACACTCACACAAAGGGTCAAGGATGTAGTTCAGTGGTAAAACTTTTGCCTAGCATTCACAAAGCTATGGGTTCAATCCCCACCCACCCACCCCTCCAAAAAAAGATGGGGTAGAAACATTAATCCTTGAACATACACACACACTTATTAACCTTCCCAAATTTCAGGCAAGCAAGCAAAGAACAGGCCTTGCTTTCCATTCCCTCCTCTCTAGGGTCATAGACAACAACCCTTTGCCCAACTTGAGAACTTGAGTTATCACTTACCAGAGATCCCATGTGGGAGCTGACAGCAAGATAGGCTTAGGATAAACATGTCATTGCCAGGAAATCAACCATTATTGCTAACAATCCCAGGTCCATGGAACTGATGATGGGTGAGCAATTCTAAATTGCACTCAAAGCAGACTCTCCTGAGCTGTGCTGGCCACATGTTGTAGGTACTGAGAACTAATACAGCTAGCCTCGAGTTAAAAACAGCACCAAAATGGAAAACGTACCCTTAATAATTTTTATATTAGCTACATGTTGAAATGGTAATATTTACAATATATAAAATACAGCCTCCATGCTTTTGTTTTATGAGGCAGGGTCCCATAGGGTCTACCAGGTTAGCTTCAAATTAATGATCCTCCTGCCTCCTCGTGCTTCAGAGTATTGGGATTGCAGGCAAATGCACCACACCTGACTTTAAATCACATGATTAAAATGCACATTAACTCGTGCTTTTAAATTTTTCTTTTAGCATAGCTACTAGAAAATGTAAAAAGAAAACATTGTGTTTCTACAACACTGCTGTTCTGTGTCTGGGACTTAGACAAACTGTGGCCTATAGGCCAAATCTAGTCCAGCGCCTGTTTTTATGTCCCCTGTGTGGCAGTTTGAACAGGAAATGTCCCCAATGGCTCATGTGTTTAAAAACTTGGTCCCCAGCTGGTGGCACTGATTTGGGAATCTGTGGAACCTTTACAATGTGGGCCTAGCTGGAGGAAGTCAACCCTCCAGGGGGAGAGGGTTTTGAAGGTGCCCAGCCTACTTCCTTCCTGAGTATTCTATTTCTTGATCCACTGAAATGAGGGTCCAAACCTCTGCAAACTCCTGCAAGCATAGATAGAAGCCTGTCTCGCCATCGCTTCTCTGTCATGATGGGCTGAAGCCTCTAAACTGTGAGCAAAAATAACCTTTTCTATGTTAAGTTGCTTCTGTCATGTGTCTGACAGAGATGAGAAAAGCTAATGGATATACTCTGTACACTGAAAATAGTTTCACATTTTCAAAGTGTTGTTCAAAAAAAGTTACTAAAAGTATATATAACCATCGAAAACTAAAATATTCATTGTCTTGTCTTTTATAGAAAAAGTTTACTCACTATTCTCTTTCCAAAGCTCTGGTTTTATAGTAATACCCAACAGCTATCTCTTAAACTCGATGGCAGAAAAAAAAATTATGTGAAGCAATTCCTAACCCAACACATGCACTAAATGTGGTTGGAGGGTATAAGAGAATTCTAGAAAGAGAAGAAACTGACTACATGTGTGTTCCCCCACCCAACCCCAGTACAACCAAGCTAACACAGCAGAAAATGACCCTCAGAAGAAAATAACCATTTTAACCTAATGTAGTAAACATATTTTGGCCTTTAGATTTGTTTGTTTTTTTCTGTTTGTTTGTTTGTTTGGGGTGTGTGTGTGTGTGTGTGTGTGTGTGTGTGTGTGTGTGAGAGAGAGAGAGAGAGAGAGAGAGAGAGACAGAGACAGAGACAGAGACAGAGACAGAGACTGAGTGAGCTTTTCTCTCCAGGACTCAGGGATTTCCTGAAATTTGGGGCATTTTGTTTGCTAAAGAGCTGATAAAATAAGATGAACTGGTCATTTACAATCTAAGAAAAAACTGCTACCATGTAATCTAAAGAATGTAAAGTTAACTGTACTTTTCTTTTTTTTCACAGTTATGGAGCATTTATTGAGTGGGTCTAATAATTTAACTACTTTTCTAACATAAATACCATCTCTAACACATCCAAACACTGACTCTGATGCTTCTGCTTTCACCACCTTTTAGTCTTGAACATTTTTTCAGTGAGTTCTCCATTGACCATTCAACTTATTCATTTTGAGATCAGATTTGATCAGATTCTCAACCTTTCTGGGTCAATCCTCTCCCTGGTCAAATATACTGGGTATATAATGCCATCTTCCCCATAACTTCTAATGGGAATAAAACAGGCAGGCTCTAAGAACCTTGAAGAAAATGATGATATTTTCATTCAGGACCACATTTGATTCAAGATGCACACACAATAGAAGTCAATAGGGTGGACTGTTTATTTATTTATTTTTATTTTGGCAAAGCTAGGGATCAAACCCAGGACCTTGAGTATGCTTAAAAGATGTTCTACATTTGAGCTACACTCCCAATCCCAGAATAGATGTGAATAACTATTTTAGGGCTGGGAACATAGATGAATTAGTAATGAGAGGACCTGAGTTCAAGCCCCAGAATCTATGTTTACAAAACCAAGACAGGCGTGGGGGCATATGCTTGTCATCTCAGACCTTGGGAGGCAGTTACGGGAGAATCTCTGGCCAGCCAGTTCACTCTAGCCTATTTGGCAAGTTCCAGCATGGGTAGACTTGTGATGGTTAAGTTTCGTTGTCAACTTGACCTGTTAGCAATCCACAGTAATCTTGAGTGTTGTGTAGCAAATTTCCTCTGAATTGAAGAGAGAAAGGAGGCTCAGGGGATTGAGGAAGTCAGGTTAGCTAGAAACAAACAACCCTCCCTGGGAGGGCAGTGCAGGATGGAAATTCCAAAGACTCAGGAAGTCAAAAAGTTTGGGAAAGAGTTGCAAGACCCTGCCCTAAAGCTGTATAAAGGGGAAGGAAGTCTCTTCCTGCTGCCTGTTTTGCTGATGCTATGTGTGTGGTGTTGGTGATTCTCTCTCTCTCTCTCTCTCTCTCTCTCTCTCTCTCTCTCTCTCTCTCTCTCTCTCTCTCTCTCTCCTTGGACCTGTGAAATGGGGGTAGACTCGCCATTATGGAAACTTCCCTGGATCTGTAACTTTAACAAATCCCTTCCTCTTCTCTTATAACCATGCTTGGTTTGGAGGTTCATCCCAGCAGCCTGTGACTGACTACAACACAGCCTGTGAGAAATTCTGTCACAGAAAAAGTGAACAGTGTACGGGAAGCAATATCCAGGTTTGTCCCGCTGGTCTCCAGATGATGATCATATTTGTATGCATACCCACACATACACATGCGCCCACCACACAAGTGCATCCAAACAGATGATCATGCACACACACTCACACATGAAAGTATTGTTTCCTGAAACAGATATGAAATAGAACCAGACATACTCCAGCTTCTAAGGATATATAAATGAAACTTCAAATCCCAAAGTTATATTTCCATATATGTAGCCCATAGGAATGGATTCACTTTCTCCCATATGGCTTGGAAACTATCATTGTTTGGAAGCCACATTCTTTGCATATTATATCCTCTCTCTCTCTCTCTCTCTCTCTCTCTCTCTCTCTCTCTCTCTCTCTCTCTCTTTCTCTCTCTGCATCAATGGGGAATGCTCTATTGTGCAATAATTGGTCCCCATTGTTATACGCACAATTTGGCTGCTCAGATGTAAAAGTAAAACCTCTTAAATAGCTATCTCCACTGATAGCCTGAGGCATAGATACTCCCCTGGGGGTACGTGCCTGCAGCAACCCATGACTAAGGCTTATGCAAGGGAAGAGAGATTAAGAGGGGCACACTCATAATCCTTTACTGACATCAGCAAGGAACCCCCCCAAACCTCTGTGTCGAATCCCAGCCCTGATGGAATCTACAAAGGAATGTGAAGTGTCCTATGCCCAGGATAGAAAGGAGACAGAAGCAGCCTGCATTCCCACTACTGTCATAGCTAGGACAGTACCTAGATACTGGAGACACTCCAGTTCCTCCTATCTCTCTCCTATGTTCTGGATTCTTTTTACATCAGAGTCACACCTTGAAGTTTTTTTTTTTTTTTTTGGTTTTTTGCTTTTCTAAATATTAACTTTCTAACACATGTCTTTCTGAAAATACATCGTCTCCCTTGGTCTGCCTTAAATTATCGAGTCAAGTTCAAATCGACCAAGAAGACCTTTTGCTCTCCAACCGTTCATCCTACAAATCAGTAGGGGACCTGACACTCTGTAGGAAATTGCACTCTGGACACAAAACAATTGAACACATTGTTTGGTGGTGACAGGATCTGACACCTGCTTCCCCTGAGAGGAAAGCCAACTTTCTCCTGTAAACCCTACTCAATACAGATCAACAAAGACAGGGCCAGCAGAAGGCATGGTCGTCAGGAACGCCAGCCAGGGTGCCACACACTGCTGCTCTGTGTCATGGTGCTCAGAGTCCCTGTGAGGACAGAGTGTCAACAAATGCCACTCACCATGTGTCACACCAATGGTCCTTTCAATCACATGGAGGGGTTGGGGACGAGCCATCCATAATGGAACATTGCACCTTGCATGGGAGGATCAAGAAACAGGATTTCTTGTGCTATACGAAGCACACATAGAATCACACCTTCTGCTTATCCACTGGTTATTTTTAACATGTTGAAAGCATTTTCAAAGGTCATCTAATTAAGTGACAAATCTGCCTTGTTGAGGGAACCAACTGGCCTTGAGCTCAAATCGCAGCAGACTAGTACTGACTTGGGTCAGGTTTCTTTATGGGATTTCAGCATTGTTGAATGGGATTTGTGATGTCTCCCACATTAGGACTGCCATAGGAATTAAATGGATCATGCATGGAACTGCTCAGCATAGGGTTGAGTCTCATGAAAGACCAGTTAGTGCTGTTCCCATCAGTCTTAGCAGTGAGCAAGAAAGCAGATGTCTTCTAACAATGTCAAAGGTTCTGGACTACTAATCTCAAAGCAGGCTTCTATTCTGAGTAAATTATTTTTCTCCTCCCAAGCAAGTCTTCATCATAAAAGCCCCTTCCAAAGATCTCTGGTCACAAAAGTAAGATAAACAGAGAAGACCTATTTGAAAAAATAATCTAAGGCTGGGGAAATGGCTTAGTAAAGTGCTTCCCATGCAAGGCTGGGCATCCAAGTTCATCTCCAGCACCCACACATAAAAACTGGGTATAACGAACTATGTCTACTAAATCCCAGGCCCAGAATTGGGTTGTCTCCATAGTGAGCTGTTGGCCAGAAAGACCCATGAGTTCCCCAAAACAATGTAGGCCATTGTCAAAATACTTGATTACCTACAAGAGCTAAAAGGTAAGAAGACCCTACTGCTGAAGACAGCACACAGGCTGTGGTCACAGGCCATCAGAACACCATACTGAACAAAAAGAGAAACTAGATCCCTCCTGGCTAGCCCTCATGGTGCTGGAGAGCCCTTTGGGAGCCACTGGAGGACAACAGTTACTAATAGCATTAATAAGCAGGAAACCCTGCAGACTATGAAATTAACCAGCCAGACAAGAAGTACACACTTGTACAATGGTGGCACACAGCCTTTATGGATGACTAACTGTTTTCTGATTGATCCCTCAGAGAGAATTCATATCTGGTACTGGAATCCAAGTGAGAATCATATGGCCAGGAAACTCATAGACTTCAGAGATAGCATTCCTTTGGAATGCTTTCTAGTCGGTCACACTGACATTTTTCTTGAATCCAGATGGAAAATGAGGACCATCGAAGAGAGAATCATTTCCTCTGTGAAAAGAAAGAATCGGTTGTGGTTGTAGCTGCTTGCCCCTGGACAGCAGAGCTGAGCCCATGGGTTCCACAGGAAGTGCATAAAGCATCTACAAACCTCTCAAGGAGCCAGAATCTGCCTCATGACTGATAGACCCCTTTCCCTTTCCCTTTCCCTTCTGGAGTCCCTAGACTCTTAAGATGCCTCTGGCAAACCCAGGCAGGCTAGATATTTATCATGTGCATACACCTCTTTTAAAGAAGTCTCTTCTTCATTGTATCAGTTCAGATTTCACTAACTCCATCACACATTCCTTCTATAGGGTCTATGTACACAGCCTACCATTTTGTAGCTGTTTTCACAATTTGGGGTGCATATTTATATTTCAGTATGCTTTGTTTTTCTTCCATGGTGGGCACCAGCCCCTGTAGTATAAGGAAAGTCTTTTTCATTAATGCCATCTAATCCTTCTCAATAGTATTATGCACATAGTCACAGGGTGATCAACATGTAGGCTGCCTCCATGGAGATGTGTAGAAGTAAAACAACCCCTCCCCACACTCACACACAAAGAGAGAGAGAGAGAGAGAGAGAGAGAGAGAGAGAGAGAGAGGAGAAGAGAGAGGGAGAAAGGGGTAAACTGAGGGACAGCCTCACCTGCTACACTTGATTGCAATGTAATTATATCCCTCAGAGCATATGTGACTGACCTCATATTTGTCACCTTCTGTTTCCTAAGACTGTGACACTAAATTCATTTTAAATTTAATACTGGTGGTTTCAAAATGTGCTCCATATGCAGCAAGAGAATAGACCTGGGGATAGGTCATGGAAGGAAAAATGTCCCTGAGCTGCTGAGTTCAAATCCTGCCTCCACAGGGAGGCACAGGGCTGAGACCGGGAAGCCACTGGCTCATTCCCACAAGAAGTAAATCAGTGTGGCTGGGTCATCTTGACCCCTACCAGCCATAGAGAAGAAAATGCTCCTTTCCTGTCTTTCCATGTCATCTAGCCTTGGACTGAATTTTCTTCATTCATCTCATATTATTCATTCTATTACACTAGCATTTAATAAGTAAGTAAAGCTACTATATTCAATTTTAGGATAATGATTAAGCACCCTGAACCTTTTTGTTTTCTGGTGAGTGTTTTAGTTAGAAAATAATAGGTCAGGATTTTTTATTAACATTTTTTCCTTTCCTATGAATTATCTCCACAATGTTAGTACACCTTTGCTCCCTACCAAAACAAACAAAGGAAAAAAAACCCTCTTCTGATTAGGAGACAACTCACAATTAGGGAGGTTAGATAACTTGTCCAATGTCATATGCTACCATCCGACATTTAATTCAAGGTTCCAACCAAATCAATTGGGCTCCAAGCCTGACTCCCTTGCAGCTACACAGCATAGAACTCTGTAAATGCAGATGGTCCTACTCCACTTAGCCTAAAGGGAGGTTCAGACACATCCTGAGCTCCAAAGAACTACATCTCAGGTCAACCACAGCCCATTCCAGGCTTCACATGGATTTTCCAGCAGTACCTCCCATAGCTCTTTTAAGCTGGGTGACCTCAACAGCTGAGAACATCCCACATTTAGTCCACATCCCCTCAATTTTATCTTGGTGTAGTCTCTGCGGAGTAGGTGTTCAGTAAAAGCCTGAAAAAAATTCTTATCATTTTATATAAAAAATGGAATCACAGAGGCCCAGGGATCTCTGGCTTAGAGGCCCCATAGTCAGAAGCACTGGGAAAAGATCATAGCTGTTACCACAGTTGGTGACCATAAAAGCCTTCAAGCTGTGCCAAAGCTCTTTTTCCTCGTGTAATCCCCCATCATTCTTTCTACACAAGACAGCCAAGGAACTAAATCCTTTAAGCATTCATCACACGTTGCTATGGAGGTGGTGTACTTTAAGAGAGGCCAGAATGTCTGTGTACACACACTCACACATGCCTGTATATCCCTCCATCCATGAGGCACTCCACAGTCTCAAAGGGAAGAGGTTCAGAAGAGACTTAAAATATCATTTAGTCTAATTGAGCCCAAGTGTGATTGTGACAGACCTAGTTATGTCCAGATTAGATTTGAGATGAAAAATTTTCAACCCTGTTCCTCTGGAAAACTCTGTCTCCACAACAAACCTGTATTTAGAATTCTGGTTTATTGCTTCTACTCTGTGTCCTCCCTAGAACATGAAGAACTCTTGGCTATCAGACAGTAAGCAGGCGTCTGATAGTTACCCCACCAGCTGACAGTTTAAGCGTCTCAGCTAAAGCCCACACCTGCTCTGTTTCCAACAGAATCCCCACTTTAATTAGAATTACATATTGCTCTGTGGGTATGTGTTCTAATTTTACTTTTTATTTTAAATCCTGATTTGGCAAGTAATGTATTTCTCTATCCCTTGCGGGAATAACTATCCTTGCCCTTAGTAACATCAAGTTATACTCATGGCAATGCACCCAGTAGGTCGCCAGCAGTTATTTGATGATGTGACCCTGAATTCTTCCCCTCTTCTCTTTGGAAGCACCCCAAAAGCATGTCATCTCAGGTCACAAGAACCCACAGCTTCTCCAGGTGGGCTCACTCGGCCACAGATATGCATTTCTGCTTTGATAGACTGGAGAATTATTTATTTTGTGGATAGCTCGCTCTATTTGTTTTCCTTGAGTCATTCAGCTATACAGTATGCTGAGTGACATATAAATATAGACATTATGGAAATAGAGAAAGTTTTTCATCCAATGCACATCCCGAGTGCTAAAATGAGTCACTAAAATTTCTATGGTGTCATTTAAAATCTAACCTTGTCCCAAATAACACTGACCACCAACTGCCTTGATTCTCAAAAAAGGAAAGGTGTGCAGTGTGACTCAGGCCCGGGGCATGTGCATGTGGGCAGGAAAACAGCATCTAGGAGGAAGGAAAAGGCGTGCATGCACATATGTGCACACACACACATATACACACATACACACACATACGCATACACACATACACACACATATACCCACAAACACATACACACAATACACATATACACACATATACACACACATATATACACATACACACATATACACACATATATCCACACATACACATACACACACATATACCCACACATATACATACACACACAGACACACACAGATACATACACACACACACATGCACACATGCACGCACGCTCGCACACACTGCGTGTGCTCTGGCTCCCAGGAGCGCTAGGAGAATGCACAGAGATTCCATTCTTCCTTCCCAAGGCCCCCATCTCCTTGCCTCCACACGTCCAGTCGAAGGCAGCCCACAGCACTGGCACAGGTGTTTGCAAACGAGTAAGTTTAGAAATGTTTCTAATTATAAGTTCTCAGAGCTAAACTTAGAAACCTAATCTGTTTGTTCATTAATAAAGAAATAAATAAACCTCCCAAAAGGGTTTCCTTGCATGAAAGCAGCAAGGAAGCTCCCATGCGGCCCCCTGATGAGCTCTGGTGGGGCCACCAGGGAGCAGCTGCTGGTCTGCTTTAACCAGCGCTGCTGGGGTCTTGCCCAGGTCCTGAATCAGCCATTGTCATCCATTGTCCCAGAATGCTACTGGTCTTCCCTGGAAACAGGTGCATATGGTACCCCATTCCATTGCTCAATATCCTCAACAACAGAGTCAAATGAGCCCCTGCAAATTGTGATTTCTCTTTGTGTTCTAAGCTACTCTTCAAATTAATGCTGACCCTTAAACATCTCTTAGCATATATCCTCGTGGACACACACACCTCCATAATAACCCCCATGTAGAGGTGCAGGCCCTGACATCCATCAGGACACTCAGCAAATAAGAGAAATTTTATACACTTATCAAACCATCACACCCTGTTCCAATCCTACACCCAGCAAAGTGAGCGGCCCGCACCAATTGCAGCTAAATTGGGCTCAAGACGCTTTCCAGAAATGGAAAGAAGGAAGCGGTTCAGTTACAGAGAGGAAGCATCTCTCTCCCATCTACACAAACAGCCTAAGAATCTCCAGACTCGACCTGAAAAGTTGGTGTCTTTTTCAGAGCCCATCAATAATAAATGAATGCTACAAATTTATCTCTAATAAACCAAAATTCTCAGTCATACTTCCTCAAACGAAACCCATCACTGTTGACTCTGTATTCTGACAATACTCCAAAAAGAATATGGTGATAATAGCATTCCTTAGTCGTTTTATTTAAGAGCCATTAACTTAACCCCGAGTTTTCCATTTAGCTATTTTTATCTTTATTTTCATTACTCTTGCATTGAGCCAGGATCTCAGGAAAAGAAGTGGAACATTTTTCTCTTTTGCATCCGCATCCTGGCTTTTTAAAAGCACGTATAGACAACAATTTTAATCATCTTTCTAAAGACAAAGTGTTAATGATCCCACTATAGGTTGTGCAAACATAGAAATAACACAGAAGCTATGAACTCAGCATGAGCCTCGCATGATCCCACATCTATAATCCCAGAACTTTGGGAGATGGAGGCCCCGAAGTTCAAGGTCATCCTCAGACATAGGAAGTTCAGTACCAGCATGACTCCATCTCTCAGAAAATAAAAACAGGGCTGGAGAGATGGCTTATTGATTAAAGCTGCTTGCTTGTAAAAGCCCGATGCACAGGGTTCTATTCTCCAGTACCCATGTAAAGCCAGATTTCACAAAGTGGCCCACAATTCATTTGCAGTGGCAAGGGGCCTGGTGCACCCATTCTCTCTTCCCCCCTCTCAACTAACTAAGTAAATAAATATATTTAAAGAAAACAAAAGAGCCATAGTGGGGGAGAATATCCAGAGACATTGAACCCCCTCCCCTAACAACAGGACACAAAGAAAATAAACTGGCTACAGCTTGTACAATTCATAACTCCCTAGCCCAAGGAAGGCCCTCAGTGGGTTAGGGACAGGGAGGAGGGTAATGGGGGTAGCATCACAAGACTTGCTCATACTATGTATCTGATTATTAATAATAAATAAGCTAAAAAGGGAAACAAAAGCAATCAACAAAATAGCCCAACAAAACAAAGAAACAGATAAGAACACAGCAGTAAGAGGGAAAGGTCCATTTGTTTGGATTATGGAAAGCAAAGACTTTTCACCCAAAAGTCATAAGAAAGCTCACATGCACCACAGTTCAGAAGACAAGAAAGAAAAAATACCAAATTTTAATTTTGCGCTCTCTCTCTCTCTCTCTCTCTCTCTCTCTCTCTCTCTCTCTCTCTCTCTCTCTCGTTCTGGAAAAGATACCAACCAATCACAGTAAAGTAGCCAAAGTCAAGGGAAGAAAAAGTACAGATCCTTCGACTACTGAACCCCAGATAATGCCTTTAGGTAATCAAGACTCAATTATTCAGTCAGCAATCAGCACTTCTCAGGTTTACTGAGCTGAGTAAGAGAGCTGAAGTGTACAAGTCCAAGGCCCGCATTCTTCTCCCTTCATAGGACACAGAATATACTCTTCTGGGTTCCTTCTTTGTTGCTATGTGGGGATCCTGCCCAGAGGACTTGAGCTATCCACTTGAACTTTGACCTCAGAAATACCTAGGCTTTCTTCTCTTCTCAGCCCTGGTGCCTCCCTCCACCAACTGCACATACTCTCTCTGTTCCTTAACCAGAAGACTATTCTAGAAAGACATACGGAATGGACCAGCTCATCCCACTTCAAGTTTGTTCCATGAAAAATCAAAATTCTGCTGCTGCCCTTTCTGGACATCTGTAACCCATCTCTTACTGGTCCCCACCCTCAGCTCCATGCAAATCTGAGTCAAGCACCCCAAGGCCCAGGCTGACCTTCATCATGAGAGTAAAGCACAGATGACTTGAACCAAGGCCACAGTCACTGAAATAAAGGACATAACATTCCAACTTATTTTCATATTTTCTGACTGACATTTTAAAAATAATAATGATGACGATGATGATGATATTAAAAAGCTCCATAAAAAATGGACTTCCCACCAAATACCTCACGAAAAAAGAAAAAGAAAAAAACAGCCAACAGAATAATTCACCAGTCTTGGGTTATTAAAATCCATGGCAGGTATTACTTAAGATGTTAGAAAATTACTCAGGCAGACCTGTACACATATATCCACTCTCTGTGCTGGTGTGCGTTCACACACACTCACATTTTTAGTAAGTGCTCATTAAGCTATCTGAGATATTAAAACTAATCACAGCAGTTTTCCTTTAATGTTATCCTCAGCATAAAGAGAAATGAGCCCATTGTCATTTTCTTCAAAATCATTCTTTATAAAAAATAGCTAATCTCCAGAAGCACACCTGGTTATTGAAGTGAGTACAAAGACATAGCATATAGCCTTAATGTGCTCATCTGGGGAAATATATTTTTTAAATGAGCATTTGTTAGGGTTTTATTTGCAAATGCAAACTATCCAAGGCACTCTTTGTACATGTACAGATTTTTCATTTCAAAAACACATTAATATAGGAGGATTCACATCAAGCCTTAAAAGCAGCAGGGGAAATTAACCCTTGCAGAGTTGGAAAAAAGAAAAACCAAACCAATAACAACAACAACAAAAAAAAAAAAACCTGACCCTAACACCAGAGGAAGGTCCAAACCCAAGAAACTATTTGCACGACCTCATGGGTGTCTGACAGGATTTTCTAATAGAACACTGTTCTCACAACAGTCAGAATTCAGAGATTCAAAGCAAAATTATCCACAAAGCTGACTCAGGTATTAAAATGGAGGCCTGGGCTGGAGAGATGGCTCAGTGGTTAAGGCACTTGCCTCCAGTGCCTAAGGCCCCCGGTTCAATTCCCCAGTACCCACATATGCCAGACCCACAAGGTGGCCCTGGTGTTCTCTCTCTCTCTCTCTCTCTCTCTCTCTCTCTCTCTCTCTCTCTCTCTCTCTCTTTCTTTCTCTCTCTCTTTCTCTCTGTATCTCTCTGCTTGAAAAATGAATAAATAAAAATATTTTAAAAAGAAAAAATCTTTAAAATGAAGGCCTGCTAGTTTAAATAGGAGAAAGAAAAAAATTTACCTATTAAAAATACTCAGGAAAGTCTGGAGGAAAACACAGTCTAGAGCCTTCCCTGGTAGGAGATATCAGCTACTCTCCACCAGGAGGCATGAGGCTCCAGTTGCCAACGATGGGTTCTGGGAAGGTTTTCACAGCAAGGCTGTGTGGGAAAATGTGTGGCTCTTGGCCATGTTAGCCTGGTGTTTCCTAGATACGAGGGCAGGTGTCATTCTTTTTTTCCATTTGATCAGGGAATGTAATATGTCTTCAAAACAATTTTCACCCAACTGGTCACACATGTTAAAATCCAACCATGGAAGAATCTCTTTGTCACTTTCCCTCTGAGACACGCTGCCCTGAACTGGTATGTTTCTTCTGAAATATGTGATTTTTTTTTTACACTAAAACTTTAGGCCTGTTTGTTTTTCAGGGGTTTTATATTTTTAAAAAAGAAATATTTTAAAGTAGCATTTTTTGAGATGATTTTTCATTAGAGATCTAAAACAAAATAAAATAATTGTGCTAAGTGTCAAACAAACACCATAGGATCAAATGAATAACCTTATTTTCTGTGCTGAAAAAAAAAAATCATACCTATGGATTGCTCCGTGACCTGAAAGAGTTAAAGCAAAGCAATTAAATAAACAATTCCTATTTAAAAATAACACCAGAACCACTGAGATCCTTTTCTGAGTATTCCTTAACAAAGAAAACCCAAGGGGGCTGGAGAGATGGTTCAGCAGTTAAAGGTATTTGTTTGCAAACCCTGATGACCCCAGTTCAATCCACCATTTCCCATATTAAGCCAGACGCACAAAGTGGTACATGAGTCTGGAATTCAGTTGCAGTGACAAGAGGCCCTGGCTCACTCATCCTCATTCATTCTCTGTCTATTTTTAATCTCTGTCACAAATAAAAAAAGAAAAATAAGAAACCCTGAAATTATCCCTGCAGTGGATACTAGCATAACAGGAGATTGTTCATTTTAAATTTTCAATTGTATTTCTCTAACATGCAGCATAGCATTTTACACAAGATACAGATGATCAGGAAGTATGCATAGAATTGGCTGAAGCAGCATGCCTTCAGTCAATCAGATCCATGGTAACCAGACACACCCAACTCAGGTTACTGGCTTTTTTGAGTTAAACCCTTCAATATCCTTCCATATTGTACTGTCAGGTAGATCTAAACACCTTTGAGTTACGTAGCTCCTACTCACATCCCTCGCTTCATCTCTCACCAGTATTTTTGCAGACAGTTGAGAAGTACAATAATAACAGAGACAAAGTTGATAATAGAAAAATCTTCAAATATCTATCATGATATAGGACCAGAGAGCTGCAACATCACTGGGAAAAGATCAAATTTCCCACTGGTTTGTAAGACCTGTTTACAATAGGAATGAATATATTAATATTAAACATAAAAGAAGGTTCTGTCCATGAGAAGAGGAGGCAGAAGGTCATGCCTGGAATACACCTTGCCAGATATAGTATTAGTCATAAACTGTATGCCATTTGGTCCCAATGGCAAGCCAGTAACTACAACGAAATAGCTGCATTAAACTAGGTATCATGTGATGTGTCTAGTTATTTCTTTTCAAATTTGATACCCACCAAGCATCGTTATGATTATGATGTGATTTTTCTTACAAATATCTAGTTTTGAGCCACAAACCTGTATGTCCTATTATTGAGTATCTCTCTTTCTTTTTTGGCTCAAAGGAATGTTGCAGTTAGCATGTCCAAAAGAGGACTACTCTCACAACCAACTCATTTTCCAGTACTCTGTATCTTAAAAAATAACATCACCATCCATTCATACCAGCCAGCAGCCTGAGATTCTCACATTGATCAATCCACCTCATTTAATCAAGCACCAAATAGTATCAATCCCTCTATCTGTTTGTAATCTATTCATTTATCCAACCTCAATATTACCACCTCAATCCAAGCCACATCATTCAGTAGACCTTGTTCCTAAAATTTTATTGATATGATATTTAGAAAATAATCATTGTACAATTACATCATGTTCCCTTACGTCTCTGCATCTCCATAGCTGAACCATGAGGGCTACTATCCCAGAGGAAGACTCAAAGTTGGCTTGCTTGCATGACGTCTAAAACTAGACAGAAACCCCCAAAGCCAAACTTTAGAGAGGAAAAGGAATTTTGTCCCATAGTTAAGAGCTTTAGTTTTTATGTGAGATTATCATATTCCAATGCAAGCAATCTAGAGAAAAGCACTAGCCTATATATCCAAGAGGGTATCAGGAGAGGAGGAAGATGGGCAGAGGCAGAAGCTGAAGGTCATGACACATATCTAGAGTCAAGGCTCTGGAGCAGGGAGACACATGGAGGCTTTTCATTGACTTCCTGTCTGAAACCATCTGGCAGGAAACCATACATTGTGACCAGAGCAGGCAGCAGAGTAGAGGCAGGGAAAACAAGGGACACACATAGACTGTCTGAAGCTAGCTTCCCAGATACTCACTTGGCTTTGGTGTGTGTCGGGGAGGGGGAGACCTTGACTCTTCCCATCTCCATATGCTCTCAACTTGTAGCCACTGTGGCTCCTTACCAATCTATATAACATGATACCTTATAGCTTGTAAAAGCCTTCTGGAATTTCCCTTGTGAATTGACTAGTGACCAAGATCCCTGATGTGGCCAGTAAGCCTTTCATAATCAGGCCACGCCCATTGTCTAGCTCCTCTGTCATTCCCCAGCCACAGTCTTTCTTGAAGTTGTAATCTCAGTACAGAATGCAACTTGCTACATTTCTACTTTAGTTGTTCAAATTCTATTCATCATTAAGTCAAATTTTAGCTATGTCTGCCTTGGGCAATCCTTCCCTGGCCAGGAGTCTCACTCATCCCCTGGGAAATTCTAGGTTATACAAACAGACGAATTTCATAACCACAGGGATTCTTTGAGCCTTTATACTTCAGTAAGTCCTAAGGAAGCAGACTACATCAGGCCCAGTTTTCTAAACTTATTGACCTGATATGTTAGGAGTTACAATAGCACAATAGCTGAGATAATCAACTTATAAGGAGGAAAGATTTATTCTCCTTTGTGATTTCAGTCCATGATCGGTTGTCTCCTTGGACTTCCGGCCTGTGGCCAGTCAAGGTAGCACATCGTGGCATGAGCAGATGGTATAGGAAGCTGTAGCAGCCAGGAGGTTAAGAAGAGGAAGAGAAAGGAGCTGGAGTCCCATTGTCCCCATCCAGGGCATTTCCTCAGTGACCTAACTTTCTCCCATGAGCTCTGCCTCTTCAAGGCCCTGCCAGCAGCCATAAGCAGCACAGGCTGGTGACCAAGCCTTTAACTTATGCACCTTTGTAGACAACTTCTCCAACTCATAGCATCGGGGCTTTGATTTCTCTCTACAGAACTGGAATCTAGAAGTATAATTAGATAAATGCTGATTTGTGAGAGTCACAGAAGCAAGGAGATCACATCTTTAAAGATCAAGAAATGGCCTAAGATGAAAGACTCTGTGGAGAAAATGAGAAACCCTATCCTACAGAGGAAAGAAACTGGGGAATTTCCTCAGAGAAGGTGACCAGACAGCAGCCCAGCAGAAGAAAAAGGAAGGAAATAATAAGTAGTGAGCTCACCAATCCTGCCATGAAGACCTCAGGGAAAACACAGGATTGACCAGTGTCCTGTCGGTCACCAGCAGTCACCTACTGGGGAGGACTCTCCACTCAAGCTCTCAAACATGGCTGCAGCCTGAGCCCCAAGGACCCTTGCTCATGGCCCTGACTATACCCAGATGGCCTTCCATTTAAGGGATCAGCAAGTGCCACCTCTGATGCATCAATGCCATCTTTCCTGACAACAAGAGAAGAAAATCAACCAGAATGGGACAGAAATGAATGCTGGCTGTCACTACTCAGAGTTGGGAATCCTGGATGGAATATAGCATCAGTCAAGATAAGTAAGTAAATCTCTGAAGATGATAAAAAAATACATGAGGATGTTCCCAAAGATGGGTGGTGTCGTTCTTATGGAGTGAACTGAAAGTTGAATGGGTCTGAACTCCATTCAAGGAAATTTAATAACTGAGATGTCCGAGAACCTTATTAGAAGGCAATCTTACCTATGTGGTCCTCTGACCTGGACTTCAAGGATCAGCCACAGAGATGTGCCAAGATATCTGAGCCAGGGGCCTGAAGAAGAACTTCTGGCAACAGAGCTTAATAAATGGATTCTTTGGCCCAGGGAAGTTGCTGAAGTTGTAAAACGAGATGCAGTCCAACAAAAATTGGGTTACACTTGAGGGAGATCTTGATAAAATATAGCTGCTCCGTGGAAAAACAGCATTCTTTTCTATTAGATGGGGCAGACCATATCATCTGCCACGCTATCTTCTGAGGTCTTGAGTCATTTGGGGATGAGTAAAGATTGAAAAGTAAAGGAGCCAGACAGACTGTATGCGAATGGTCTCTCACCTGCAGGCTGCTGGCAGGAAAGCCTAGAGTCGCCTCCTGTTTCAAAGAAGCTCCATGCAGACAGGCAACTGGAAACGGATAGAGGAAATGCCAAGTTCCTAGAGCCAATTCTCAGAATGGCCATATGGTTAGAAAAGCAAAATCTTCAGGGGAGGAAGGAGAGGTCCTGGCCATCCATCGCTCAAACTGAAATGTGGACCATTGTCTCACATCTCCTGCCCTGTTCTATTAGTCAGTGCCTTTTCCTCCATGGGTTTATTTATAAATGGTCACAGTAAATAGACTCCCACTGAAGCAAATGAAGCACAGAACTAATAATCAGGTTGTCTGAGAAGAGTCATTTGGTCTTGTATGTTTGCACCTGCTGTAGGGAAAACCATCAAGGGATCTAAAGATCAAACCAGCAATGCTTCAGATGACTTCTCTGGTCAAGGAAGATTTCTTTGGCCATCCAGGTTAGCCAGGGATGGGAAGAATTCTGAACAGAACAGACACTAAAGGAGAAAAAAAGAATTTTTGAAGGTGTGCATATAAGCTGACAAAGGGAAAATGAAATCATGGAAGAAAGGTTTTATGAAAGAATTTTCCCCTCCTTATTTCACATTCAGGATCTAAGGCCTCTGTTCTGTCCAGGAAGCTGAAGTCAGCACTCACATGTCCTTAGGTGGTTCTGAGACCAGAGAGGAAGGAGTGGGGAATAGGAGGGCGTGAGCCTGGGTCATTTGATAAATCTGGGCTTCACTCTGTGAGGGTTTCCCTTTGGGTATTATCCTAAAAAAAGCTCCAGGCAACCTCAGGCTGGCCTTTCACTTGTCACTTCTAAAAGGTGAGTCCCAGAATGCTTACAATGGCTGCCTCTGTTCAGATCTACACGCACCTTCTAATTATAAGAAAGGGCTTGGGCTTTTTCAGGCAAAGCTTAGAGGGCGCCAACATAATTTTTGCTGTTACTGCAACATGCAAATAATTTTCCATCTGTTAGAGCCTCAAATTAAAAGGGCAATGATTATGAGTCAAGGTGTGCCCACTGGCTTAGACCATCCTTTACTCTTGTTCCTGAAATGATCACTGTTTCATTATCTGTCCTGAGACCAGAAGTGAGGGAGAAATGACCCAGGGGAAACAGGAGTTGGCTGGAGAGACAAGGAACCCTGGATTGTGTCTTGACCATGCTTTTTTATAGCTGAGTGGCCTCATGCAAAAACAGCCTGCCAGAGAGTCCTATTTCCTACTTGGGATTTCAGAACAAAAGTCCTGAGAAGAGTTAACAATGTCAAGAGGTTGAAAAAACGCTCTGAATAAAGTGCCTGCTCAGAATTACTTCATGGAATGTAAAGAAAGATAAGGAAGGAACAGAAAATGGAAATCTACCTTGGATGTATGTGTATACATATGCATGGGATGTGTAGTGTGTAGTATGTGTATAGGTGTGTATGGTGGGTGGTGTGTGTGCATATTATGTGTGTGGTGTGTGTACATATGTGTGTGGGGTGTTTACATATGGGTGTGGGGTGTGTACATATGGGTGTGGGGTGTGTACATATGGGTGTGTACATATGGGTGTGGTATGTGTACATATGAGTGTGTGGTGTGTGTACCTATGTGTGTATGGTGTGTGTACATATGTGTGTGTGGTGTGTCTACATATGTGTGTGGTGTGTACATAGGGATGCGGTGTGTGTACATATGTGTGTACATATGGGTGTGGTACATATACGTATGAGTGTGTGGTGTGTGTACATTTGTGTGTGGGGTGTGTAGGGTGTATACATATGTGTGTGGTATGTGGTGTATTATGTGTGTGGTATATGTACATCTGTGTTTGTACATATGGGTGTGGTGTGTACCTATGTGCATGCCGTGTGCATGTAGTATGGAGATTCCACAGCATGTGTGAGGAGGTCAGAGGACAAGCCAGTCCTTGCCTTCCATCTTATTCACCTCTCTTGATGTTTGCTGCTGTGGAGGGCAGTCTAGCTGGCCCAGGAGCCTTAGGAATCTTAAAACTCTGCCTCCTGTGATATAGACAGGCTGGAATTACAGACCGATGTGCCACTGAGTCAGCTTTCTATGGAATGTGGAGGTCTGAACTCCGCCAGCCCTTTTCACCACTGAGCCAAGACCCCAGCCACTACTCCATGGATTCTGAGAGTGGATTTTAAAACTATGAAGAAAGTATTTACGCAACTGTAAAAGAAGTGCGGCAGGATGACTTGAGGTGATTTCACACAGATCAGTTTTACGATGTGGTTCAGAGAATAATCTCTCTATATCCAAAGGCACACGGGACAACCCTGAAGCAGATGCCAGGGGAAGTTTCATAGTGACTGAACTTGTTGGCATCAAAGGAGTTTCCATCTGTACGTTCCTCTGAGTGAATTGTTAACATTTGTTACAGTCTGAGTCACAAACATATATTCATGTCGGTGTCACCTCTCCCATCTTTCCAAAACGATGCAAAAAGAGACCTGTTTAGAATCAGGAAGTTGTCGGTGTTTCTAACAAAACATAGGAGTGATCCAAACAAGCCATAAACTCTCACTGACTTCACTAAATATTTCTACTAAATTGTACTAAAGGCCAATAAGCACTTTGAGGGAGATGAGGGTTGCCACCCTGTTCCTGTGGTAAAGGATAATTAGGGTTATAATATGATTACTAGGGATAATTGAGAATAAAAAGAAATCCTTAAGTAGTTTCTCCAAAGCAATTTAGGAAAGTTGGCTAAGGAATCTCCTATCTTCCAGCCACCGTCCATGGACTCAATATCTTTAATCACTAAGAGGGCATCAACATATTATGGGAGCTCTGATTAAAATAAGCAGACCATGTAATGGGAACTCGGGAGACCAAAAAGAACCCTTCCTTCATCTTCCTCCATTCATTCTTCTTTGGTCCAATAAATATATATATATGTCAACAAAATTTCGGCAAAACAAACTCAAACCACTACAGAAAATTTTATGATTGGAGTTCTACCCATAAGATACCTACAGATTAGATCATTCAAGAACAAGTGTGAATTTGGTATGTTTATATGTTACCAAAATTAGCTGCTTTGCTTCAAATAATGTGAGTGGCATGATGGGTAAATTACTGTTCTTACATATATTCAGGATGGAATAAGTTACTGTTCTTGCTCCTAAAATATGGCAACTTTTGTAAAGAACAGGATAGGACAGAAGGAAAGTTCCTTTGTGTTCTTTTAAGAGCCAACCAAGGGCTGTCTGTCTTCAGGGTTGTTGTCATCAGACATTGGGTAACATGGTGGGAGGGGGCTTGGCACACTCTTCTGGGAGTCAGGGCATTTGGAATCCCTGTGACAGAGCCTGATGCACAAAGGCCCTTGTGTACAGCCCTGTACAAGAAAGGCTCAACCAATTTCTCTGCAGCTGTGAACTTGTCAGCCGTGGCATTCTCCACAAAGCTGGTGGCTTCTCAATGCTGACATGTTCGGTTTTGAACTCTGGGAAAAAAAAAAAGCCCTCACTAGAATGTTGAGCTAGGCAAAGATAGCAGATGCCCAAATGAACAAAAAGCCCATCATATATCAGGTGATTTGGAACTTTCTGGAAACTATTGGAGGAGGTTACTATTTTTTTTTTTTATTAAGTTTGCACTTAGCCATTTCAGGTCCTTTTTAACCAAAACGTCTCAACTTCCCCCTCCTGGACCTTGACAGCTAGATGAGAGACAACGCACTGGACTATTGATCATCTTTTCTTCTAAAGGTCATGGGGGAACATCAGTGCCAGGCAAACCACACACTTCTCAAAGGCAGATATGCATTTCATTTACATTCCCGTCGGACCTCATACAAGCCTCATACACTGAGAGGCCTCAGAAACGACCACATGAACTCTGGTATCACACCCATGATCATTTCTGTTCCCCTTCCCACCCCTATGCGGGAAATCAACTCAAAGAAAGGCCAAAATCTATGTGACAATCTTCCTAGAAGCTCTTCTAAGAAAAAAGAATCTGATAGCACATTGGAGTGCCTTCAACTAATGGAAGAAAAAAAATGATCTAGCCCAGCAAAGATTTCACTACCAGGTCCTACAACCCACTCATGCCACAAAGGTGTCTGTTTACAGTAACCCCATGAAGGGTGGATGTATGGCTACCATGGTTATTATGAGGGGCTCTGGCCATAAAATGCCACACCTTGGCAAATAAAGAGACATGGGAGGTGGAAAAGGTCAGAGAAAAAAAAAGATGAGAAATCAATGTCAAAAGAGGTCATTTTATAAGCCTGAAAGGAGCTGCGATCATTGATTATGATATCCCTGAAACAACACCAGCCTTGCGAGATCTGAAATTACATTTCCAGCCTGAATTTATAGAACTCACTGCAGTCTCTGCTTGTGATCAGAGCGCATGCGCAGAGCCTGTCACATAAGCCTGATTGAGATGAGCACCTGCAGACAGGAAGTCAGCTCTGCTGAGTGGAGGTGATGAGGTGTGTGGTGGGGAGAGAGAGCTTTAGAACCGGCTGCAGCTTCACATGGAAACACACACCGTTCATCATACCTGGGGGCCAGAGTGACCAGTCCAGACCAGAAACCTGATTACGTCACTCCCTTATTTATAAGCTGCTACCATCCCATCTTGTTTTCATGTAGAGGAAGGTTCTGGATCCTTACCTGATGTACAAACGCTTTGCTTGGAGGCAACTTCAGGTCCTGTTCAGACCACAGCTGAAGCCCCAGCCTCGCCAAAATCCTGACAGTTTTCCAAATCCAGCTCACTGCTTCCCTCGTGGACAGTTGTTTGCATTTTCCTTTGTGTTAGCTGCCTCAGATGTAGGTATGCGTGCATGTATGTATGTATGCATGTATGTATGCATGTATGTATGTATTACAAACCTTTGTGACATCTGACTTAGCTGTTCTGCCTTGTAGAACACCTGGAATGCCTGGTCTGTACACAATTCCTTTCTGGCTCAAGTGTCCTCTCTGCCTTGGAGAAGTTGGCCTTCTTCTTCCTCTGGCCCACTTCCTGACCACAGGAGACAATGGTTCTTCCCTGGGGCTGCCACCTAGGTCCTGTGGCTGGTCAATCACCAGGAATATGCATGGCTGTTCCCTAAGATTCCCTACTGAGCTCCTCTGTCCCTCCCTCCTCCTTCCCGTCTCCACTCTTTCTCTCCTTCCTCTTTCCTGGTTCTTCTCTTCTTTATTTTCTTTCTCCCTCTCTCTTCTCTTTCCTCACTTTCTCTCCTCTCTTTTCTCTGCTCTCTCTCTCCCTTCTTTCTCTTCCTTCCTCTCTTTCTTTCTCCTCTCTCTCTTCCTGCTTCTTCCCTGGACCTCCCCCGATGACTCCTTCCTCTCTTTTCCTCACTCCTTCCTCCTCTCACCCCCTTCTTCCTCCCTGTCCTTGGCCCAACTCCCAACTCCTAGGCCTGTGAGGATGGTTGTGAGTCCCTGAATTACCACATGGAGCAAACACCCTACTCACCAAACCCCTCCATGCCCCAGTAGACTGCTTATCTAGGAAGCACTCCAGTATACCAAAATCTTTAGCTCTCTTCTGTGACTAATTCACTCACCAGATAGTTAATTACATTTCATTGTCTGTAATTGTGGCTATTTTTTATAGGGCACCATATATTTATTTTTGGAAGAAGCCTGGCTATAAATAGAACTCATGTTTATTAAAAGAAAGAAGCTGATTTTATACCAAAACTATGCCATATTTTTTTTCTTTTTCTTGATTGACTAGTTGTCTAGGACATGGGTACCACTGAGATTGTGCCCATGGGTTAAGGAAGTCTTATGGGGGCCCAGGAAACATCACTGTCCTTGGGCTCCTGCCCAGACAAGCACCACTCATCTTAAAGAACACAGCTTAAGAGACTGGAGGTTGAGGATTTGGGAAGGATGTTAACAGTGATGACATCATAGATTTTTTTGATCTTCTTTGATCTATTTACTATGTAAATAGAGCGACCAGATATCAAAAACAAATCCATGGGCATTTATAGCAAAACCAGGAGGAAAAGTATACTGTTGGACTCCAAGTTATGTGCAAGTCATGAACAATTACAAATCCTTCAGGAAATTAGCACATAAGTGGAAACGAAAGAAGGAGCATGGGATCCATGAGCCTGGGAACAAGGGAATTCTTAAACAGCCAACAGGAAACAAGTGGACCATTCAATTAGAAACCATGGCTGTAACTGAGAGGAGGGTTTCTTCTACCTAACAGCTAAATACAAGGGCACGAGGTGAGGTGATGGAGCAGTTAAGCCCCCAGGTCTCCCTCCAGGGCAAGCTCCTTCCTGTGTGGTATTTCCTCCAGGTTCCCTGTGATCCTTGCTGCCTTAAAACCAGAATTCTGTGATCACCTTGTGGAGGCTCCCAAAAGATTGGGACTCCTAACATCCCTCACAGATGGAGAGAAGAGTCCAAAAGGCTCACAGAGCCCTTCTGTTTCCAAGGATACACAAGTGGTTAGCAACTATTGGTAAAGGGAGACTCTTCTGTGATGTAGCTGACCAAGTAACACCTGTAAGTCACCCCTCACCCATGCTCCTGTAAGTAACCCCTCTCCCATGCTCCTGTAAGTACCCTTCACCCATGCTCCTGTAAGAAGCCCTCACCCATGTTCCCTGTAAGTAACCCTCACCCATGCTCCTGTAAGTAACCCCTCACCCATGCTCCTGTAAGTAACCCTCACCCATGCTCCTATAAATAACCCCTCACCCATGATCTCCTTTTAACAAACTCCTCACCCATGCCCCTGTAAGTAACCCTCACCCATGCTACAGTAAGCAACTCCTTACCCGTGCTCCTGTAAGTAAAATAAACCCATAGGTTTACCAATGGACTTGGATAGTTAGTTCTTTTGTTCTCTCATTGCCTTCTCTATTTGGTATGAATGGAAATAGAGTTCTCATTCATGTAACAACCTCAAAAAAGAAGAAAAGTCTCCTAATAGCAGCTGCAAACTTCAGCCTCATGGAATATGGGAACTGGTGAGGAAGATCAAGTCTAAACAAGGTCCAGGAGGAGGAAATCATCAAGGAAACCAAGACAGTGACTACTTAATGTCTGAACACTGTCGCGGCACAATGAGGAGGTCTATAAAGCTAGTAAGATTTCCTGAACCACACTTCATTACAAAATGTCATTGATGTTAATTTTACATAGCTGTGAACAATGATGAATTATCAAGGTCAAGGTCAAATCCCACATAAAATTATCATAGCTATCATCTAGAATTAGGAGGAGAATAACAACTCTGGATATAAAACCATGATGGACAGAAATCCCTACAAAATAGATGAAAACTGTAACCTATCATTTCTAAAGAAGCTGGAAAACATTGCAAAATTATTTTTTAAATATAAATAAGAAGACAGGGCAGAAAGATTGTAAGAGCCATGGTGGGGAGAATATCCAGAGGCATTGCCCCCCACCCCCAATAAAAAGAACTGTATGCTGCTTATACAATCCATAGCCTCTCATTCCATGGAGCATTCTGACAATCCCTAGGAAGAGGGTCCTCAGTGGAATAAGGACAGGGAGGAAGGAAATGGGGGTATCAACATAAGACTTGTACATACAGTGTTTCTACACACACACACACACACACACACACACACATATTATATGTATATAACTGCTCTTAGATCTCTTAGATTCAAAAGGCTCATAGATACAGTGAGAGGACTTAGAAAATAATTAAAAGCAAAGAATTATTTAATAAATGTGAATTAGCCTAGGAACAAACAGAACAGATAATCTACCACTAAACACAAAAGGTAAAATGAGAAAGGCATAAAAATCACCAAGAAAGAAAGCGAGCAGAAGGTTAAAAGGAAAAGAGAGATCCATCATGAGGAAGAATTGAGCACCTAGGGAGTGAGATTTTGTGAAAAAGAAACAAGTCAAGAAGTAGAGCAAATAGCATAATCCATGACAACTTCCTGATGTACAGAAAGAGATATGAAATGATGCATGAAATGCCATGCAGGTAAGATTACTGACTAAGCAAACTTATTCTAGCAAAACCCTTGGACTTCTAGGATAAATGAATGCATAGCTTACAGTGTAAGGAAAATTAACCACAAGGTTTTCTAACCACATTTTAGCCTAGAAGAAGATAAGAGGACCATATTGAAGACATCAAAGGAAAGAGAACGATTCTATACCCAGGAAAACTGACTTACAAATACAAGGACTCAAACATTTACAGACAGAGGCAACAATCAGAATCACAGCTATGACTCCTTCCGAAGGAGCTTATTACCGAGACCATCGCTATAATGACTGGAAGTGAATACTAAATATATAGTTACTGTAGATTTAAGGCCAAAATGGGGGCTAGAAGGTAGAGAGGCAAGTTTCTAGTGCTTTCTTCTCTGACATGTAGATTTCAACTTTTTTGTTTTTGTTTGTCTTTCATGTAGAATCTCACTCAAGCCCAGGCTGACCTGGAATTCACTATGTAGTCTCAGGGTGGCCTCAAACTCATGGTGATCCTCCTACTTCTGCCTCCCTAGTGCTGGGATTAAAGGTGTAAGTCAGGGAAGGAAGGCAGACACGTATTTTATAAGCTTTAGTATTATCAATAGCCACACTGGGACCATCACTGATACTCTTCTCCTAAAATGACTAATATGTGATAAAACCAAAGAGTGATACTGAGATATTCTTATCCTATTAATCCATGTCCTTGGTTATCATGATTGGTGAAGAAAAAAGATACAAATATGATGCAAAAGAAGTTAAATAAGACTGTAGTTGTGCATTTCAATTTTAGTATTGACACAAACTCAAAAATCCTCTAAGTATGTAATAAAAGAAATCTTTATATCAATACATAGAAACATATGTTTACGTATCTCCCAATTTTACCAGTGAACATCTCCACGTCTAAGCACGCCTCCACCTAGACTGTGCTCTTTAAATAACATTTCTCACCTAAAGAAACCAGGGCCCTTTTGAGAAATGGCTCAGACCAGCCAGTTCCAGGACAGGAAATGTCTAAGATAAGCCTGGAATGCCTTATATTACCAGACTGTTGGGAAGCTATCAGAGGCTTTTAAGGTGATGATCACAGCACTCAAGGACCAGCCTACAGAGGTTCCCACTGGCTAGCTTTAGTAACGCTTGAAGCCCTGTCAACCATCATCTAGAAAGATCAAACGTGTAAGTGTGATTCCATCTCTGGAACAGCTGCTGGTTTGGAAATACAGGGGAGTGTTCTGAACTGCCCTAGGAATGTAAAGTCTAACTCACCACAGGTCCAAGGACCCTGGGTCCTCAAGAGATACATTATAATGGACTAGATGGGATTATGGAAGAGTTTACAAACTAAACAGAGTCTTAAAATATGCCAGATATTTTATGATTTATGTGTTCATTATCCACTAAGATGCTGGAGATTAAATATATCCACTAAGATGCTGGAGATTAAATATAAGCCTTTTTTTTTTGCATGGTACCCAGGTGCTCGCCCACCGAGCCACATCACCAGCAAGACTAGACAATGTTGTCTGGGGCAATAAACACCTTTTAAGAAATTACACCTATGTCCATTATAACATATAACACCTAGGTACCATGCAGAAAAGCCAAGTTATGGAATCAACCTAGATGTTCAAATACAGATGAATAAAGGAAATGTGGTGTGTGTATAATGCGTACAAAAAGGTACATTAAAAAAGAACAAAATTTTATCATTTACAGAAACATGGATGGAACCGAAGTTCTTTTTGCTGAGCAAAATAATCCAGACTCAGAAAGACAAATTCTGCATCATTTTCTCACATGTGAAAAGTAGGTTTAATAATAAAAACAGAGTTAACATGATGGCGCACGTCTATAACCACGCATTGGGGGAAGAGCTGGAGGAAACTCCCAAGTTTAAGGCCAACATGGGCTACACAGAAAGGCCCTATCTCTTTATCCCTATCTCTTTCTCTGTCTCTGTCTCTCTCTCTCTATATATATATATATATGAATATATATGAATATTTATATATGTATGCACATATATAAAGTATATACATACAGATCACATACATATACATACACAGCTTCAAGAATATAACCCAAAAGAAAAGAGTGAACTTTGAGTTCTAAGAGCAAAGTGATGCTGAACACGAGACAGAGACAGACACAAAGGAATGATCTAGAAAGGATGGTGCTATGCTCATTATAGCTATCTATCTATTCATGGACGGTCATTTAATCCATCTGCTAAATGTTTTTAGTGACCATAAAGGAAAGGGAATTTATACACATGTTCTTTCCCCCAAAACATCTCCAGTTCTCCCACTCCAATGATGCACCCAGGGAGATTTCAGAAGTCAATAATGTATAAAATGCTCCATGTTCAAGACAAAGACAAATCAAAACTAAAGCTTTGCAAGTTGCCAGTTCCCAATTAGGACAAAATAGCCTGCCAGTCACCACAACCTAATTCCAACATCCCAGTTTGTAAAATCTTTGCTTCCCAGTTCTTTCAGCAATGATTAGGACCAGATCACAAGGAAGCCAACATACATCCCCACAAAAGGAGACAGCAGATACCTAGGCAGCTTAAGTCCATGTAAATAAGTATTCCATGAGTGACCACAAGGTCCACATACCTCACAAGAGCTCCTTCCCCTGAGACTGCCTATAGTGTTACTGAGTCAGGAGAGCAGAGGGCTCACACCACCCTGAAATACGGACTCAAATGAGAGCCGTGCTGGACTTCCAAGACGTGCGCCCAAATTCATGGAGGCTTTATTAAAAACAGGGAAAGGTCAGTCCTCTTCCCCAAAGGAATGTCCAGGGCTTGTAGGAATTATTACTCCAAGATAGTTGCTTTATTAAATTTGCTGTGCAAAAATAGAAAGACAAGTCCGGGGGAGAGGCAGAGAGAGAGTCTTACCTTCGTCTAGTGCACACACACAGCCACCATCTAAATTGAATGCGAGATCCAAGGAGCCAGCTGCCAATCAGATGTACTTTAAATCCTAGACTTTTGAATAAATTAAGAAATGATGAAATTCAATAGTCCACTCATGGTGAGTACATCACCCTAGCTCTTTCCCCCAAATAAAACAAGTGGCCTCGGTCAAGTGTCACCCTAATGTCAGGGGGACATGGTGACACCCTCACGGGCAGCCCAGGACAGAGCAGCCCTCTCTCTACCTTTAGCCTACGTGTGTTCCTACTTCAAATGGAGTGTTCATTCGGGAGCGAGTTGGAGGGAATTTATAGATGGAGGGCGGCCCAGGACTGCTTTGTTTAGCAAACATTTTTCAACATGGGCAGTCACGGAGAAATCTCAAACCGAAGTTAAGTGCCAACTTAAAATGGATTCCCGAGACACCCCTGGCGTGTGAATTAATTCTATTTGTATTAATATTTAGAACGTCACGCAGGATGCCGAAGCTGGTTTTGCGTGACAATCTGGCACTCACTCCACAGCATTTTGATCAGGAAAATGACCATGTTTTAAAGGCGGTGGCATACTGGGGAGAGACTTTACAAGAATGAAAAAGCTGAAAAGCTGAAAATCCCTTCCCCCCCTCAGCCTCTGCCTATTTAAACAGCCCGCCTTTTCCCTAACAAACCACATGTTGGTGTCAAAAAACAGGCTAATATATTCAATATCTGTGCAGCAAGGGGCCTGGGTCACCCTGTCTCTGCATCTCAGATCACCCCACTATTCCAGAATACTCTTCAATAGAATCCCAGACTCTCACTACTGCTGGTGGCTCAGGGGCACAGACACTGAACCCTGCCCAGTAGGGTAAGGCAAGGCCTTAGGGTGGGGGGAGCAGAAATCTGTTCTCAAGAGCTGAAGCCAAAGGCTGGTGTCAGGGGTGGGAGCACTTCTCTCTGGAAAGCTCCAGCCACCAGCACTACTGTTTCTATGTAAACAGGAAGAAGGCTGGTTTGGATCAGCAAAGACCAGGTAGAGACAAACCCCTCCCTTCAGTGTATAGTTTCAAGTGTTTCTTAACATCAAACACTTTTATGGCTTTGGAATGAAAACATCACCTGGTTTGGGTTGTATTTCTTTCACTTGCAGGTTTCTGGTAGAGATAGCAATAAATCTAATATGGACAGAGAGAGAGAGAGACAGACAGAGAGAGAGAAAGAGAGAGAGAGAAGGAAAAACAATGAAGGGTAAAGTCTATGCTACTCCATCAACCCTTAACCAAAAAGGGGTGACGGTGAGGTCCTATGCCACCAGCCATTTTTTTTAAACCAACTGGGAGAAAGAATGGGCTCTGGGAGAAAGAATATCTGATCTGGGACTTTGGGGTTTGGGGATATTGTTACCCCTCCTCTCCTCTTCCCTCTTTAATGGGCTCTAGAAAAAGCATAGGAGAATGCAGTTTCAGCAGACAGGGAAAAGAGGGCTGATATGCCTTACATAGTTCTTTTTATATTTAATCCAAGAGAGGACTAAGCAACCCAGCTGACTCTAAAAAGCATTTTAGGAAGTTGGCAGCCGAACAAGTCACCTCCTGCTATCTCCTCCTGTGAAGTAACCATATCTGGGGTATAGATGTGTTCTTCAAAGATATCAATAGCACAGATAATTACGTTATGCAGCGAACCAGCTGCATGCTTTGAAGTGTGGATACAGTCTGTGCACTTTCCCTCACCTGATAGGCTAAGCCTACAATCACCTCACACATGTTAACAACCCTGTGACCTTTAGTCCATCCTCATTATCACATCATTTAAGCCACCCAGCCACTCCGGGCCCACCATGGCATGCACGCTTAGGAACTGGAACAAGTTCATGGGCCCATACATACATAGACAGGAACCTTCCAGGAGAGGAGTGAGAAATCTCTGGACTCAGATCTACTACAGAAGAAGACAGCAGTTAAGGCTCTTGCCTGCAAAGTCTAATGATCCAGTTCAATTCCCCAGAACCCACATATGTATGGAGTGGTGCTTGCATCTGGAGTTCGTTTGCAGTGTGTGTGTGTTTGTCTCTCTTCTTTCTGACCCTCTCTTGGCTTGCAAATAAATAAATATTTTTTTCAAAAGGAATGTCACAGAGTACCCCCATAACCCTCAAACTCTGGAGTGTAGAAAAGCACACGTTATTGGAAGAGTTAAACAAAAAGTTACCTGATCCCACCTTTTAGTCTCCTCGAAAAAGTGAAAGAGACATGGCTTTTGCCTGCTTTTCTGCCTTTCACCGAGTACAGCGGTGATTCCAAGATTCCAAGTGTGAACTTCTGAGAGCTTGTTTTGCAGAGGGGGAGGAGTGGAGTCAAGTTTCTCGGGACTCCAAGAGCCTGTGCATATGACCCCAACAACAAGCCCTCCACACACACTGTGCTGCTTAAACTGTACATTATTTCATTTTCAAAGACAGATGTATTATAACTCATTGATCACCCCAGAAACTGAAGCTGAACAATGTCAGGTCATTGGTTCCAAGGTCACAAGCTGAAAGATGGCATGGCCAGGCCCAGAGCCAACCTTTCTCCTACCAAGCATGTGCAGAACTCTCAGAGGAGATTCTACCCGCATTCCAGACCTTTCCTCCACAAGACACAAGAGTGAGGCCGGGTGGCTAAGGAGCTAAGCTGCTATGTATGAGATATTAGAAACTCTCACTACAGCATAGGCATTCCTTATAAATTATAACTTGAGAACAAAGTAGGCTGTATAAATTGAGTATAGGGCTGAACATTGAGGCATAGAGAAGCCTGCCAAGACAAACAAGTAATGATTATCCTTTTAACCAGAGCAAAGGAGAACATGAGGCCTGGGCTTTTCTATTTCGCTCTCAGCCCTATCCCAGTTATTCCAGACTGCATAGACATAGCCTGGCTATATCCACTCTATATTTAAAAATGGAGAGAGAGAGAGAGAGAGAGAGAGAGAGAGAGAGAGATTAACACCCCACTCACTACACAGCAGGCCAAGAAAACAAAGCTTAGAATGCCACCTTCCCCATCTCAGACTTTGGGCTTGGGGTCTCTATAGCTCCCCCATGGGAAACCCTTTTATGTTAAGAAAAAGGCAGAGGTGTGGACAGCTACTAGAAAGATAAATCGCCTAAGATATCCATTAGTGCACTAAAAATTCTTCTGCTCAAAATGCTGATTATTTCTTGTGATTTGTGTTGTCCTTTCTGGGTATGAATGGCAACTTGGGTTTAATACAAAAGACCTGTGTAGCCAAGGGAAAATATCTAGCTATGACAAACCCAATTCCCTATGACCCCAAACCCCAGTGACTGTGAAAGCAGCAAACACAGCTCTTGCCAGTTCCCACAGAAATCCCCACTGGGAATATATGTCTCCCAAGGGCCTTTCCAAGAGAAATTCCCTGGTTAAATACATTCCCAGAGAATCTCCTTTGAGTCCCACTTAAAGAAATTGTATGTGATTTTTTTTTCAAATGTGATTGGGCTGAATACACTCCAATGATGACACTTTAAGGGGAGGCCCCCCATCTTCCCTCTATGAACTCAGAATGACACTCAGGGGACAGCCAACAAGCAGGGGACAGCCTCAGGTGGCAAGGGCCACCTTGTGTTTACCAGGCTTGGCTGCAATGGTTACTTAGCCTGTGTCATTTACACACAACCCAAAAACCAGTTTAGTCAAGAATGACCATGGGAGAGGAAAGGACAGGCAGGCATGGGACCAGGTACAGAAGTGGCAAACAGAGAGTTACACAATCTTTTTCTCTTGTTTGTTTCCTTCCCTCTAGAAGCAAATCTAAACCTACTTTATGAGGGCAATCTTTGTTTCCAGAGGAGCCCTTCTGTAAGGATAGCACCGTGGGACATTGAGGAAAGTAAAACCCCTCCCTGTTCCCTGGGGTTTCTTGCCTGGAGCTCACTATATTCCCGAAGGCTCCAGGACCAAAGGATACACAGACGTTGTACTTCCACAGTGAAGCTGCTTTGAGGCTTGGATATATTGGAACATAAACAAGTGCTCTGTACAGTGTCGGGTACATTCAGGGAACTGTCTCTAGAAGTCATGGCCACTGAAACGGTGATGGCGGCTCCCTTAGGCCACATCACAAGGCTATATTTAAAAATATCTGCTAAGCAACTATGCAGTGTGTTTGGAATTGTCACCTCTATTCTGTGTCCTAACGGGGTGGGGGAGGTTGTGATTATGGAGCTGGCTATTTTTTTTATCTCAAAATATTTCAGCTACCTACTGTCTCTCTTACCTTATGTATTTTCTAAGTGTCTTTCGAAGAACATCTCCATCTTAACATTATGACTACTTCAGCCTGGACTACTTGTGAGTGTGTGTCAAGAGGGTCTCAGCATCGGTGGGTTCCACTCACCAGATGCCAACCACACCTCCTTGCCAACTATTATAACCCAAAATGTGCCCAGATATTGTTGCATGTTCCTTAGAGACAAAAGGATATCTCTAGCTCAGAACGACTGGTGTTTATTTTGAAGCAAGCAAGTGAAAAACAGGAATAAGTTCTCAGTTAAAAACAACTTAACATAAGATAGAATCCCTGCCTGCCATGGATTTCACTTATAGCACAAATAACATTTGATTTACTAGTGGAAAAATGAAACCCAGAGTCTGATGGGGACAGTGAGGCGCTTAGCACTAACAAGCTATGGTGAGCAAAATAGTCCAAACTTCTTCATATATGCAAACTCAACATTTAATTTTCTGCAAGATTACCCACAATAATTACAAAGTTTCTATAACACAGCTTTAAAGGCTTGGAACTATGATATCCATAAGAATTGATCCTTTATCTGTTACTTTCCTGTGTACAGTGTCTGTAACATAGCAAATGAACATGGCAATATATTCCTCTAATTTCAAGAAGTATTAAAGTGAAACTTTACTAAAATTAAATTATTAAGTAATCCAATGCAGGGAAATCTATAGTGAACCCTTAGCTAATAAACAAGACTAAGAGCATATACCCATTTTACTGATAAGCATGCATCCTTTAACTGAATGCATCGGTTGCACATAACTAATAATTTGACATTCTAAATGTAATGTTGACATCACATTGAGACTCCATCACAAGATTTGCTCGTACAATGTATATACTTATTCAGAATAAGGATATTTTAAAAAATGTACTGTTAAAATATTTCATGGTGCCTGCTACTGGGTAATGAAGACTTGAAGGCCAAGAGCTGGCCTCCAAGACCAGGTTGCTCTGTCTGCCAGTAACACACAGTTGTTTTGAGGTATTACAATTGTTGCAGTAGACTTTCTATGGGAACCCATAGACAAATGCTGGCTATGTCAGATCAACTTGAAGATTTCAGAGCCATTATCAGAAGACATAACTTCTTTGTCATAGTCTAAGCATTAAGTCGGGTCAACAATTTTATTCTAATATGCCAGGGCTCTACCAGGGCCTTATTTATCTAATAGTCATAGAACAACGTTCATATGAGAGATAATAAGCAATCATTTAACCTTTTGTTTGTTTGTTTGAAAGCAGAGATAGAGAGAAGAGAGGCAGACAGAGAATGGGCGCACCAGGGCCTCCAGCCACTGCAAATGAACTCCAAATGCATAGACCACTTTGTGCATCTGGCTTACGTGGGTACTGGGGAATCAAACTCGGGTTGTTAGGCTTTGCAGGCAAGCATCTTAATGACTGACCCATCTCTCCAGTCCCATTTCCCCTTGAGGGGAGCCACATGACTAAGGCAAGAAAGAAGACACCCAAATTTTAGCTAAGAATTAAGCCAGTGAATTTCTTGTCCCTTAAGGGTGTTAATTGCTTAGGTGAAGAAACGCTGCACCATTTTCACACACTAGATCTCGGGTCCTTCTCTTTCTAGCATGACACCAGTGACAGGAATTACTCTACTTCATGGGAAAGTGGGTCAAACTAGAGACACCCAGGACCTAAGCTTTTCAATTCAGGTCATTTCTCCTTTGCTTAGAGCAACCTCAAGTCCATGTGAGAAGCACAGGTGATGGTTCTGCTAGACTATGGGACCTCAAAGAGAGGAAGCCTGGAGAGAGAGGATTTGCATCTTCTGATAGCCTTCCTAGGCAGCCTTCTCCAGCCCTCCCCCCTCCCCATTTCCTCTGACTCCCTTCCCCTGCCTTCCTTCTGCCCATCCACCTGCCCTGTTCTCCCTCCTCTTTGTCTGTCCCTGTTTGCTTT